>VXAL01011877.1:41903-67182 GCA_013399475.1 Chauna torquata
AAAAAAAAAAAAAAAAAGAAATTCAAGATCAGTAGGAAAGACTGAAAATTAAAATAATAATAATAATTTTTAAATAATTGGTTAGTGAAATGAAATGCATTGAACAACTCAAAGATTAAAATAAGAAAATGAAAAGGGATCTGTTACAATCTAATAATTAAAAATTGCAAAAGTCCACAGACTGAGTTACATCCAAGAACTCTTATTACCTTAAATCTTGACTCTGACATCATACACTAATCTATTGCCTGGCAGAAGCTTATTCCTTCCTTTAAAAATATAACCAAAGACAAGCAGTTTTGCTCCCAGTAACTCACGACTTCAGCATCTATCTACATTATTGGTTATTTGATCCCAAAGTTCCATCAGGCTTCTAACATTTCTTGCTTTCTCAGGATGTAATAAACATCAGATTACAGGCTTCTCTGGTGTGACTAGTAAGCTCTGCTCCTGACTTTTGGCAGTATTGTTAGCATAACCAACAATAAGGCAAATATACATAATATGTAAGCGGGCTGTTAATGTGTACACTTACCCCTTTCTCTATCCCCCTCTCTGGCCCCAGGGTGTGTGGACACCCATTGTGATAGTGATAAAGGGTATTAATGTTATCAAGACTCAAGTGCTGAATCACCAAGAGTGTATTGCAAGCATGGATTGATAGGGTGGTTAAGCCCATCAGCATTATCAATACCCAGGTACTGGGTTACCAGGAGATGACAAGACCTGTCCTGGAACAGGAAAGTGTAACAGCACAGGGTAGCATAATAGCTCTGGGAACACTGTCTATAAAATCAAGCAACTACAAGCCCCAAGCGGGACTTACACTGGAACTGCTGGTGGACAACAAAACCTGTGATCCCCTGGTGGCCAGGTACACCTCCACTGTCATTCACCAAAGATTCAGTGAGTGACTCATGTTCTTTTATGCAAAGTCTAAGTCTGGATTATGATTGTATTGTGCACTGATTGATCAAAATTTGACCTGATCTGCAGAGCATCTGTCCATGTGAGTGAAAAGCCTGAGTAACTCAGAATTCTAGAAATTCTGTGCAAATATAAGCTATGCTCAGTGCTAGAAATTCAGTCCTCATTCTGCCAAGGATCCCTAAAAAACCTGTCTGTCCTCCGTAGTGTTGGGTGACATCTGAGATCACACATTCTTCATCTCAGCCAAGAAACTATGGAAATTTACAAAAGAAAAATCAAGGTTCATTGAGCCAGAGAAAGGTATATTAGATGTACAGCATTGATTAGGACACTACTTGCAAGGAGGAGACCTGGGTCCTACTCCTTCCTCTGGAGACTGTTTACAAGCACAAAGACAGATGTAAAACCTGGGAGCAGGATGAGAAAAGGAAATTTTCATATAAATGCATTACCTCAAACTAGGCAATCACCAATGGAATACAGTTTTGCCTCTACTTATTTCTATCCTGAATTGTGCAAATATCTCTACCAAAAATAGATGTCTTTTGTATTCCCTACCCTACCAAGGCAAAACATTTTAGCTAGTAGTGGAAAGGAGATCCAAAAGCCATATTCTTCATTTACTTAACTACAATTTAAACTTATTTTTCCCTATAGCTTGGGATTTAATGAGAAACTAAAATTTAGTGATAAACATGCTATTAAAGCACAAAAAAAAAAAAAAAAGGTACGGAGAGAGACAGAGACAGTCATTACTATGAACATGCTGATGTTGTCTGTTTATATTATAGTGTGAGCTGCCATCAGACACCCCTAATTATAGCTTGTACACTGGCGTTCCTGCAATGCTGGCCATTAACTTTCAACTAAATCACCAGTTTTCGCATAAAATTGTCAGTGCAATGCTCTATGTTTATTTGAAAGCATCAGTACATACAGCAAGAAAGGTCTTTTTGAACGTGGCTTACAGCACTCAATTTCTAAAACTAAAACACCAGTGAAAAAAAAAGAAAGAAGAAGAAAAAAGAAAAAAAAAGAATAAAAGAAAAAAGTAAAAGAAAAAGGAAAAAGAAAAAAATGAAAAAAGAAAAAAATAAAAAGAAAGAAGAAAGAAAAAGAGGGGGAAAAAAAAAAAAACAGCCCTAAACTGAGCAAGTTATTTAGCCATTTACAAATAGAAACAAAAGAAAAAAAAAAGAAAAAGAAAAAGAAAAGTCAAAAAATTATAGCATCAGTAATAATGAGCTTTTGAAGAATGCATTTGCTCAAAAATGAAGAGAAACACAAAGAAAATTGTGGGAACAATTTAGCTATTTCAAAGGATGTGCAATTAAAATGTATAGTTAAATTCAAGGCTAAGTTTTACAAAAGGAAAGGGAAAACTGCATAATGTAGTCCAGGAATACATCATTTAACAAGTACTAGTTTTACTAATTGTTGAATTATTGATTGAGACTCAAATTTTCTTCTCATTGACTGAAAAGCAAAGTGGTATTAGGAAAGAGAATTTACTCATTTAGATAAGCATTTTTGAAAAATGCTTTGTTCTTATTTATTCATGACTTCTTTGTCTCAAGAAATGTATTTCAGAAAATGTTCAAATACATTAAAGCTAAGGGAACTTCTCAAAACTAAATAATAGTAATAATCCCTTTCAAATCTTGTCTGTCCATTAAAAGCAAAAAGTGCTGAAATACTAAAAAAAATACATATCCATTTTTTCAAGAACATCTTTAAAAGTGTAAGAAGACTTTAAATATTGACACAAAAAGATCAAAATATCCACAACAGAACTGTTCCTAAAGTAACATTCTTACAACATTCTTACTCTTTACAGTCTCTTTAAAGCTATGGAACTAGTTTAAGTTTTTCAACAGAATTTACTGGATATCTTCACAACTTTGAATAACAATAGTGAGTTTTTTCAAAGAAGCTTGGGTAACTGAAGCCTATTTTCCAGCTGAAATTAAGTGAAAGTATCTAAATTCGCTAGGCCATTTTCAACATGTCAACATGCATATCTTATTGCAATAATCTGTGTCATTCTATTCTTTAAGGTGTGAGGGGCTTTAGTTTTCATCTCTGCAATTAATTATGAGAAAAGTCATTTTCAGGCTTTGGAATGCCTTTCCTAAATGCCATGGAATTGGCCATTTAAAGACAGTCCTGAAAATCCTATTTTGGTAAGGTTCTGACTCAATTTAATGTTCCAGACATACCTGTGCCATATTACTACATGCTTCAGTAGTTAGGTACCATACCATACCAAAACAAAACAAAACAAAAAAAACTATTGTCTTTACTGATATAAGGTTGTAACTTGTTTCTCTTATTCCTTATCTCACATCTGAAATTACTTCTAGGTGATATGAGTGACTCTGAATTCTCTTCTTTAAAGACTGGAAAATAAAAATACCTTTCTGAATTATGTTAAGCAAGTATTAGCTAGTAAGTTTAGCAGTATAATATATATGACCAACAACTACTGAAAATTATTAGGTGAAGAATGCACAACTTCCCCCATTCCAATTTTAAACAGGAAAATGATATTCACTTAACAATATTCTTGTTTTGTCATTATTACAACAAAGACTGTGTCTAAAATAAATGTACTAAATATCCAGCAATATAAAAACCTGATGTTATGAAAAGAGTGACTGAAAAGCTTGCAGACTACATTTTTTTTTTTTTATAAATGTGAAGTGCATTAAACTTTCTGCTATGCATTGCTCCATATACTCCAAAATTCCATAGCAAAGATTTTCATCTGTCCATTGTCTGGTGCTATCTTGTAAACTACACCGTCAGTAGACAAAGAAGAAAGTAGAACCGATAAGGAAGAATTCCGCTTTTTTTTTTTTTTTTTTAAACAGAGGCTTAACTATCAAGAAGAGATGTTGAAAAACAGCAAACTTCCAAGAAGCACAAGTAACAGAAGAAAAAAAATGTAGAGGAAGGAATAGAGGAAACAAACAAACAAACATCTGAGGAACCTGTAGAGGGGAGAAAAAAAATAAATAAATAAAGTGGAAGGATTGCTAAGGAAATGGAAGGTCATCAGAAGCATCAGAGCAATACAGAGAGGTCAATTCCACAAAGCAGTTATGTATTTCAGCAGTATGCTGAACTTATAACTGACAGAATATGTCTATGCCAGTGTTAAATCAATGATCTAATTCAACCAGATGGGAGAACCACCAAGTGAGTAAAAAGAGTAAGAACACAGGAAGAAGGAAGTTCATATGGAGACAAAGGAAGCTGAAGGACAGATAAAAAAAAAAAAAANAAGACATCCAGTTAATATGGATGAAAGATAGGAACTAATGCTGTTTACTAATAGTTGGGGAAAAAATGGTCACTGTGATTTATTTAATGGGATGAGCTGAGCTCAGGGAATTGTTTTCCAGGGTATTATAGACATAAAAAAAAAAAAAAAAAAAAAAAAGAGTCAGAGGTATAAAATCTAAAGGGGTTTGTTTTTTTGTTTGTTTTGTAAAAGTAGGTCTTAAAGTTATCACTATATCCAAATTCAATTTCTTCTCGTCAAACCTTCTCACACTGACACCTCCAGAAAACCTGCTGGTGACCACTGGCAACTCATTGAATGAGAAAAAAGGATTATGAACAAACATTTGGGGAGGAAAAAAAGTGATTTGAGACCAACCAGGGAAGTCAGTGGCTACAAGCATGTTGGCTAGGAATAGTGGTTTTCTACAAGGTGTTTTGCCATTAATTGTACCTCTGATTGAAAAGTTCCATATAAATATATCTCAATTACTGCATATTCTGTGATTGGTTTATGTGTAAAGAGACTTTTTTTTTCTTTTTCTTTTTCTTTTTTTTTTTCTATCAGCCATCTTCAAGTACAAATGGGAACTTATAAGCCATTCTAGGTTTTGTCCAGCTCACCTTTCAGCCCTAAAATAATTTCAACAAGTTTCAGACTATCACTTCAGTTACATCTATTTGATCTCAAAACTTTGGAAATGATTCTGCACATGCAAATGTTTTAGAAAGAAGTAAAACATTTTCGTTAATGTTATGTGTATCACTGCCTTGAAGACACCCCTATACAGAGGTCAGAGGGAAGAAAAGAAAGCATGCCAGGTACTATTTACATTGTTGAGATTGAAAGGTACCTACTTTGTTCATTCTTATACGTCAAGATACTGTATTTCAAGAAATTGTACTTCAATATCCTTCTCATGTTCATTCACTACATATCCTGTGACTGTGAAGTTAAACTATTCCAAGCTCTAGTTCCCAATACTATCACTTGTACACTCCTCATAGAAGTCAGAGCTGTATATTTACCCAGTGTCCTGCTAGCCATCTATATACTTCCACAGTATAGCTAGGTATTACTAATAAGACTTTCTTCAAAAATCACAGTAGCATAAAGGCAAAACTGGAGTTCTGTATGTGAGACATGCAGAATAAAAGGTACATAGTAGGACAAGGGAAGAATTGGAAGACTAAAACTCAAAATAACTTCTTTTAGTGGTGAACAGAAATGATGAACACAATAGTAGTATAATACTGATATTCCTAAAGATGTTTAGAGCAAAAGCAAGTTGATACCATTATTTTTTAAATTACTGCATGGACATTTGGTAAATAATGTGAATGTCTACCCTTCAAAAAAATGTTATTGTACCAAATAAAAATTTCTTATACTGGCATGATGAAAAAGCAAAACAAAACAAAACAAAAACAAACAAAAACCTATTGTAATGAAAGGTAATAGATGTTTGCAAACTCAAACCTGCTCCACTGTAGCTGTGTTCTTTGCAATGATAAAGTTTCTTATGAGTGTTATAATCAGGGAAGACAATACTCTACAAACAAAATGTGTGCTCATGTTAATGAAATGCCCTGCAGTGCTAGTCTTTGAACAATTATTCATTTACTGAACCCAAGAAAAGAAATTTTAGATTTTTTTTTTACTGCTTTGATAGAGTATAGGAAATGAGTAACTTAGGGAGAAGTAAGAAAATCTCATTTGAAACAACTTTCTTGTATGTCTTACAATACGTCTAAAAATTGCTTAGTCTTATGAAACTTCTTACATACAGTCATAAGATTTATTTCACATGACTTACTAAAAGCAGACTGTTTATTTGTTTGTTAATTCATATGTGCACCTGAATTTCCTGCCAAGAACTGAAGCCAAAAGGAAAAGCTAAATAATAACTCACACTCCTAACACTTTCCCCAAGAAAGGGTGCAGTCCCTCTATATCCTACCAAGGCAAACAGCAGGGCTGGTGACAGCTGTGATCGTCTGACACATGCAAGGTGGTGAGTCAGGTCTGGGGGAAACCCAACCAAGAAGTGAAGATCAGGATAATGCAGGGCTTGGCACAGGCTTTCTTACAAACACAACCCAGGTGAGAGTAGGGGTTAAGGGTCTGAGCTGAAATGGATCCCCTGGGCCACAGACAGAGTGTATAGGTGGGGGTCCCAGAAGCAGCTGCTTGTGGCTACTACAGCCTATTGGTATGTCGAAGGTACTGACCCTGAAAGAAAATCTTTTGAGCAGAAATTAGACTAGATAAAACAAAGAGATTCCTTACAACTTAAGCTGCATGATTTCAAACTAATCACTCCCCAGAGCGGAATGAAGTGAAAAAGTAATTCTTTGTGTAAGAAGAGTTTGACATTTATGGATGCAAAATAGTACCTAGAGCAGGGTACCCCTTTAAAACAGATGTCTACGTGGTTGCAACAACAACAACAAAAAACAACATACAATTCATGCTGTTTTTTGGAGTTTTTTTTCCTTTTTTTCTTTTTTTTCTTTTTCATAAGTGTGCTGGGAGTAGTGTGGTGCATAAGTGCATGGGTGGCAGGCTTGCTGGGGTAGTAGTGGAGNCATTGGTTTGATCTTTTGTTGGTTTGGTGTGTTTTCTTCCAGCTTCTTAGTGGTTTCTAGAAATTGGCACGTTTTGATGAAAATGGAAATATTTTCTTCATATATGGCATCTTCAATGTTTTGCTCAGAGCAAGAAAGTAAGAATTTCATTGGCACTGTATTTCAGAGTTAGAATGACATTTGTGTTATATCTTTGATAACTCAGCTGTTTTTGACATCTTTTGCCAGTTATATGCCAAGATAAAACATTTGAAGTACTATTTATATTCATCTGCTTGATGAACTGCATAGTCATTTCATAGATCTTCCTTTAAATAATACTGAATGACACTTAAGTGCTCAACCTCACCACATGTTGTGCATGTTTCTTTCCTTGGCAACAGGAATGAAAGAATATAAATAAAGTAATTTATTTTTAATGGTGAAAAGTCCTCCTAAATTGCTATTATCACTTCCAGTTAATGAGCACTTCTCCTATTGGCACAAGAAAAACAAATTAAGGGCAGCATTAAAGATGGATGTAATGAAATGAATTAGCTATCCAGCTTCTGTGAATATCTGTACAGAAGCAAACCCAAAGCTCTGCATTGACTCTGGTTCAAGGACTGAAGGGGGACAAATTCTTTCTTTCTTTCATTCCTTTTTTTTTTTTTTTCTTTTTAGCACTTCTAATTTTATAGAGAACTTCTTTCAGAGACCCTAAATCTTTTTATTTAGTTATTTACTTAGCTACTTATTTATTTTTGATGTGCTACTGGCAGCAGACAAGAGATTTCTTGTTTTGGACTCCATCATCATTGATCTAAAATAAATCATAAATAATTAATTAAATATTCAATTACATTTTCTAATTCATGACAGTAGCTTGATGAAGGGATCATTCTTCAGAAATGATGGCATTTTCCTGAAGAGGAGCAGCAATGTCTCGCTGTAGAGAATACAGATAATGCATCCAGTATAACTATGCCAAAACAAACTGCTGTAAAAACATTTGATATTACCAATATGAACCACGTTAAAAAAAAAAAAAAAAAAAAAAAAAACCACAACTTTATTATCAAAACCAAGTTTCTAGTATTTTCCCTGTATTGAAGTTTCTACATTTTTTTTTTCAATGTTTCTGTACTGGATTCCTGTGTTATTGAACCAATTTCTGAAACAGCATGTCAGGAGTTTAGGGTAACATCAATACACATGACAACATAGCATCCAGTCCGAGTTTCACAGTTTCTAAATTTGGTAGTTACAGCTATAACACATGCTATATCTATCATAAAACTGAGTTAAGGGGAGCTATATTCCCATAGATTTCTACCTTCCTCAGCAGCAGAATTTTATTTTAATTGCATTGCTATGGATTTGGGATTTTTAGCTTGTTTGCTTTTACTTTAGGATGTTAGATTATCCTTGTGATGTTATTTATTTTTTCTGTATTTTTATTTTATTTTATTTTCTGTTATTTTATTTTTATTTTTTGAGTAAGAAAAAGTAGGTATCTTACAAATAACTAGACATTGCGCAGCACTGCATGTGAGTAAAATGTCATAGCAAAATATCAACACAAGCTCCTCTAAACATTTAAACCATACTTTCAGAAAGTAAGTGGTCCACTGATTTTACATCAGGTCTCTACATGGGATGAACTCCACCCAGAATAGAAAGAAAACTCAGCTCATATATAGGATCTTGCATCAATTTTACTCATATACTCTCTAGGTTGGTTCATTCATTTATTTTCATTGTTAATTAATCATACTATTAAAAATTATCCCTGATCAGTAGTATAAGAAGCATTGCTGGTAAAAGTCTTTTGTATTTTCCATTTAACAAATTCCCTTCTTTACTTATCTGCAAAACTAATTAAGAAAGTGAATGTTTGGCATAAAACAGGACCACACAAGTTCTCCAATGTCCCTACAGTACATAAGAAAACACCTTACTCTTCTGGATTGTTCAAAGGAGGACAATCTGATGTTTGAGGAAACAGAATAGCTTGAAAAGGAAACTCTACACTAATTTCCATTTTCTGTATTACAATGCTCAGAGTAGCCTCCTGTATTTCAAATAAAACAAGTTTATATGACACCATGATCAATCTTTTTATTTCCTTCTCCAGATACTCAAATCAACCAGAGATATTAATGATCATCATTAATACTTCCAGCACTAATATTTACAGTTTCATATTGAACTCCAAATTACAGAAATTATGAGGGATAAAATTCAATATTTTTGGAAGAATAGTAAGCAATCAATACTTCTCCTTGACCTGGACTCCTTGCTGAATCTGACTTCTGCTGCTCTTCTTTAAATGAAGATTTAATTCTCAGGGGAAAAAACTCTGTTTTGTCGGTTAATTCTAGTGATAAAAACAGTGATTGTAAATTATACCAATCAAAAGTTTTATAAATTGGGAGTCAGAACATTTTGCTTAATAACAATGTAGTAAAGCTTTAAAACTAATCTGTCACTAACACATTCACCCCACTACACTTGCTCTCTTGAAGCAGATTTTTAGGGTCAAAGGGAGATTCTTCTGTTCCAGGAAGAGGTCCTCATACTGGCAAAGAAAAACCTCCCTGTCAAATCTCAGAGATGCATCTGTTTCTCACCTATCACCAAAGAATGACCTTGCCTTTTAAAGCAACTACCTATCAAAACAGTTGGAAGCTTAGTTAAAATTTACTTTTTAGCATAAAAGAGCATTGTGAGGAAAACAAAATAACAAATATCTAAAGAATGGTAGTAAAAGAACACAAAGATATACAACAGTGGCCAGCTTCCTCCCTATTTCCATGTACCATAGAGGCAAAAGTGTAAATCCTCCAAGTGCTCCTGTTGATGGGAAGTTCTGAATTTAAGTACTTATTTATCTTTTGTTTATGATCCACACCAACCCTGACTTTTCCTACACTGCCTCATTTTTTTTTCTTTTTTCTTTTCTTTCTTTTTCTTTTTTTCTTTTTTTTTTTTTTTTTTTCCCAGGTTTTTTAAATTTCAGTGCAGGGAACACATAATTCTGTATAACAATTTATTTTTAAGAACTCCCAGAACTGGAGAGTAAGTTTGGATTCACAGTGCAAATGTTAAAGTTTGATTCAATAAAGCTGAATTGAACTTATTTGCTCAAATTCAATGTGTTCTTGATCTATGCCCACTGGCTGCAGAATGGCCAAAGCAATTGTAATTGGCTGAAAAACAACAACAATAAACAAACAAACCAAACAAACAAAAAGGGGTTTCGTAGAGTGAAAAGAATTGGAAGAGTTAACATATATAAATATATACAAAATGTACTATAGACCGTAAATGGTCCTACCAATTTACGTTCTCTGTATCTCAGTATTTATCCACAAGGAATTGAAAAACCTGTCGTACCTCAAACTTAATTAAACATATTCAAGGGCAAATAAATCTACATGAATGTAAACTTTAACATTTTCTCTAATGACTCAGTAAAGCTAAGCCTAAGGGGATGTAGTAAGAATTAATTAAAGTCATTTTTTACAAATAATTTACTGGGAGGATCTTCTGAAAACTGTGGAGTTTGCAGTGATGTATTGCTAGGAAGAGAATTAACTATTTTTTTCTAGGAAAGTTACCATGAATTTTAATAGTCTGATAACATTAACATTCCAACATCAATTCTTTTTCCTCTGGATTCTTACCTTTTCTTTTCTGTTTTCTGTTATTTGGACTGTGTTCATAGCAGTTGAGCTGCAATTGCTGCATGCAGCCTGTTATGTCCTTGAACAGAATATACCTGCATGGATGGAGTGTCAGTGACCACTCATTTCTAAAAAATTATTTATTTATTTATTTATTTCTCATGGCACACATTACAAATTTTGTAAAGATTAAACCATGTCCTGTTTGGGAAGGGTTCCTATATAGATGATAAGAGGCATAGAGGCATAACAGATGCTGCTTTACCATGAAAATGTAACCACGTGCTCTAAAGCCTGGTGAAGTTAAAGCTTGTCAAAAATGAGATCAACAAAAATCATTTATTTTTCAGTAGACTTGGTTTTGGTAATATTGAGAAAGGAGGAAACAAAAAATGATCACCAGACAACTTCAGTCTGAAGAACTAAAATATAACCAAGTCACAATCAATTGAAAAAAGGGCAGAAGAGGTTACATGGAAAGAAGCCTGCTCCAGTAATAACAGTGCTAGGTCCCACTGTCATTCCTTTTCTTTTCCACTTCTTGAAACACTTCTAGAGACAGACCAAGGAGAAATTGCCTCCTTTTTAGCACTAGCTGGAAATTCAGTGAGCCAAACAGGGCTTGCTAACCTAGGTATGAAATATATCTTGCTTCTTGATTTATTTTTACTGACTTGATAGTCTGTTTTCTGATAGTTGGGAAGTGAAAATCCTGTAATTCAGTGGGGGTGTTTTGGGGGGGGTTTACATTTACTTGAGAGAAAGTATGAATTATGAGGCCAAATCAAGGAGGTAGTCTGTTGTATTGTCCTTTAGTAAAAGTGAGTATTTCTTAACTTTAGGCACATAGTATCTTGATCACATTGATAGAACTGTTTGACACCTGCTGCAGACTTTCTATGAGAAGACAGACAGGTTGCAAAAAAATCGTCTATTAAAGGAAGATGTACTCGCTTAACTTCTGTTGGAAGAAGAGAGTAAGACTTTGGCAACTTTCTGTAAAGTCAGATTTGTAATTATCACTCTACAAAAGGTAAATTTATTGCATTTAGAGCTGGTAGAGGATTTTTAAATTTTATATATATACACATATATATATATATATTTTTTTTTTCTCTGACTTTGGACACTATAGCAGAATACCCTGAACAATTTGGCTCTGGATGTGTTACCTCATCAGTACATACTTATTGAACAAGATCATACTAACTGGAAGTTGAAGTGCTTCATTAGATGAAGAGTACCAACAAGTGAGCTCAATAGATTCGCCTGTGCACTAACAAGAAAGTAGAAGTACACACAGTCATTGTGACCAGATTACTAATCTTCACACTGAAATCTCACTCATTTACAAGACTTTCAGTAGAGGGAATAAAGCATTTATAAACATTTTATACTACAAACTACACAGGAAGTGATTACATGGCAGCTCTGCCAACACAGCATAACTCTAAAAAGAGGGTGCTGAAATGGACTTTTCTGCAGTGTTAATAAACAGTGGCGAATTGTTAGGCATTACGTTATTACAATAAAGCCTAAAATGTAGCTGTTTACTGAGTACTCACACTTTCATTTCTGTACTTGTCAGAGTATGTATTTCTACTGTCACCTGACATTATGGAGGACAGGCAGGTTATCTTAGGGATCCTTGGCAGAATGAGGACTGGATACAGTGTTGTGACTATAGTTAGAGATTTATTATTACATTAAAAATAAATAAATAAATTAACAATTGGTGTATCTTATTATCTACAATTTCTAGCACTTAACATAGCTTATAGTTGTGCAAAATTTACAGAATTCTCAGTTACAAAAACATTTCGGTCACTTGGACCCTCCGCAGATTGAGTCTAATTCTTATTAACCAGTGTGCAATACAATCATAACATAGACTCAGACTTCATGCAAAAGAACATGAGTCACTTACTCAGTCCTTGGAGGAAAAAGACAACTGTGGAGGTGACCCT
The DNA here is from genome assembly GCA_013399475.1 of Chauna torquata. Taxonomy (NCBI): domain Eukaryota; kingdom Metazoa; phylum Chordata; class Aves; order Anseriformes; family Anhimidae; genus Chauna; species Chauna torquata. The sequence goes on from VXAL01011877.1 coordinate 54,343, forward strand.
GGAAACCAAGGGATCATGGGTTTTGCCATCTAGCAGTGGTTCTGGTCCTAGTCCCACTGGGACCTGTAGCAGCTCAATTTTATAGAGTGCTCCATGTGCTTTTATGTATTCCTGTTCCAGGACAGGTGTCACCATCTCCTGGCAAACCAGCACCTGGGTATTGATAACACTAATGCCCTTTATTATTATGACAGTAGATGTACCCACACCCTGGGGCCAGAGGAGGGAAGAGAGAAGGGCGGAGGGGTGTACATTAACAGCCAACTTACATACGATGGATATGCACGTTATTGTTGGTTATGCTAACCATATTGCCAAAGGTGCCAGAAGCACAGGGTACCAGTCACACTTGCAGATTATATACCATCATCACATAGGAATAACTGCAAAATAAATTGGGAAGATGGTACATGCCAATCTCTTAAAGGAAGGCTGCTGGGTGTAAAGAGTTTAACAGTTTCAACCTTCAGGCTACAGGGTTGTATGCAACTAAATAAGAAAATGAAAGTTTGGGGTCCTCGTGCTCCTGCTTCCATCTTTCCTTTCTTACCCAGATTCCTTACAGCCAATAGACTTGTGCTTGCAAAGTCAGCTACACCAGTCCTGCATCCTGACAGCAGTTATCTCAGCTGCAGCAGCTAACCCCTACAGTCACCTCTCTCCTCTTCCTTAGCGGAAAGTAAAACTTTTCTCCCATAAAGCTCACCTGCAAATGAACAGGTTGTTCATATTCTTCCCTTCAAATAGCTACTCCACAATATGCTTTACAAAAAGTATTTATTGGAGTAATTCTCCCAAAGTCTCTAGACTGCTGCTAGATCAATGAAACTGATGAAAGATGTAATGATATTAATTTAATGGTTTCAGAATTATTTCATTGTACTTCTGTGTGGAGGGAATGTTGTACTTCGGTGCAGAGAAACCAGGATAGTTGCACTGAATAGTGTATCCTATGTTTACAGTGAAAATATTTTTTTATGACCACACAGAACACATCTCATTTAGCAAATTGTACTAGTCTTGCTTTCTACAAATAGCAAGTACTAGTCCCATCTTTCATTATGAATGAAGAAAAAGATGTACAGCATACTGCTGAATTATTCAACAAAGTATTTCTTAAGATTACCTTCAGTACAAGTTGTGAAATAGATCTTTTTTGTTTGTTTGTTTGTTTGTTTTGTTTTGTTTTGTTTTGGGAAAGCAGCCAGGTAGACATCTGTTTTAAAGAGGTACCCTGCTCTAGCGACACTTCTTATGTTGTTCAGTTTTCTGTCAGTCAGCTCCAGGGCTATACACTTCTTAGCAGTTGCTGAATTCAGTAGCCTGATAGAATCAAGGTTATCACAATTCCATGCCCCCAAAGTCAAACCAGTAGCAAAGCTGACCATGGATTCCCAATAGACACTCACACACAAACCTACGTATACACTACACTTGTACACAGAACCACACAGACCATCACAGGTAGAAACACTAAGCAACACTAACGGCCTCATCCTGTTCCCCTCTCTAGCTGATCAGGATGAAGGCTCATTACTGGGAAACATATACACATATACAATTCAGATTCCTCAGGTAACTGGGCTTAGACATGCAATTCATCCAGTAATGGGCTCAGGATTCTCGGTTTCCCCAGTTACTGGCACCTTGGCATGTGAACCACAGAGGTCCACAGCTCCAATTCAGCTGCTGATACACACTCCTTTACTCATGGACACACACATCTCCACCTTCCACAGTCACACTTCCAAGAGGGTCTCTTGGAAGAGGGTCTCGTGATCCCCAGCCACCACAGTCTCCCTAGCAGTTGGCCTGGACCTCCCAGTTCCTCTAATAGCCAGCTCCTCCAGTTTTATGTCCTCTGCCACTTTACTCACCATCTAGTCCAAACCATGATCACACACTGACATGCATACCCGTGCTCACTACCATTGCTGATACCACAGACAGCTAGGTCGCATGTGTGGCATATAGTTCCCATTTTAATTGCTGGCACATAAATTTTAACTCATTCTGGTTTCTCTGGTGCTGGCACCATGGACATGTGGGTTCCTTGTCTAGTTGCTGGTACTTAGATCTCTATAAACAGGAAAATAGAAATGGAGTTTAATAAGAAGGTAGGACAGGCTGCAGCAAACAGGCGCAGGGCATGTCCAGTCAACCAGACATGACCGGGAACTTGTTTACATGTGACTGGCCTTTTTTATCCCCTTTTCCCTCCCAAACTGCTTTGATTCTTCCTTTTTCCCATCTTTGGTTCCTACTGCAAACATCTTGGAGTCTTCCCAAAATGCTCTTTACATATGTCCCATACCCACTAGACATTAACCTTCCCTCACTTCTCAAGTGCCCTGGGGACCTTTTCCCATTAACTTGTTTGCACGAGTTGCACACACACATGTGGATTTTAAGCCCAAACCACAGGCTGATGTCTCTTCTGGGAAAGGCTGGGATAAACAAGGCAGGGACTCATGAATCTGACTGGATTTTTTGGGTTCTTTCCCTGACCATGCTGTTGTGTCTGTGTGCTCTTGTGTGTGCGTGTGTACATCTGTGTGTGGAGAAGAGCCTTTTTTACAGATCAAGTCTTGGTTTTATTTGTTAAATGTATTCCTTTACAACAATAAAAAATTTACTTTTTTCTTTTTTTTTTTTTTTTTTTGATAAATTTCATACAGTAGTTTACTAAAAATAGAATTATTTAGGTGGTTTTCACATGTACTAGTCTGGTTTTGCTTACAGTTGGTTGATTTCACTAGCTTAATTGGAAGAGCAAATCATAAAGTTTTCAAAGAAATACTTTGAAATTACAATATTCTCTTTCTTAAAATGGAAATAGATAAAAAGATGTGATAACCATGACTTTCAAATTTTCTGTCATTTCCCATGTAAGATTTTAAAAGCATACAATAACATAATTTCACCACTAAAATAATCTTCTCAATTTCGTGCTGGAAAGGTGTCACTTTTGGCAACCATGATGAAGGAAGCCCTCTGGATTCCCAGTATGATGAAAAATTTTTGTACACACAATGCCTCAAAATCCCTCTCACCTCAAGTAAGAGAATTTTCTCTTGTGCTGAGCAGATTCAACAGAGCTAAATGCATGGGGTAGCGTCCCATATTCTTGCTTATCAGACTTCTTTCCGTTTGCTCTTCTTCCCCTTTTTTTCAGACATATCTCAAACTATCTTTGTACATGAACAATCATGGGTCCTCTGAGTACCAATATGGTCCCTCTGTCCCCTTGGTGTCCCTGACTCACCCTCAGCCCCTGACCTGCCCCATAGGCCCCCTACTCACCAGGTGTGCCTCACTTGCCTCACTCACAATGTTTTTTCCCAGTATCTGGTTTTGGGGACACATGTCATTCCTGTCCTAGTGGCTGGAGCTTAAAGACCCCCACAGGCTCCTGTAGCTGACACCACAGCCCAGGGTCACCCACACTCCTAGTCAGACTCCTGGAGCTGGCACCTAGGCTACTCATGCTAGTCCCCACAGTAGCACTTAGTCCTTGCAGTACTGACACACATGGGACAGAGAGTGAGGTTATGCACAGACAGTTAACAAGCGAATTAATAAGGAGGAAGGACTGGCTGTGATGATCAGGCACAGGGCTCATCCAGACAAGCACTGACTGGCCCCATTTTACACATAACCAGCCCCTTTTACACCCCTTTCTGCCTAACCTCCACTCTTTCCTTTCTGCTGCTCCTTCCCCTGCATGTCCCTCATGGATTTTCAGAGCTTTACAAATTCCTATGGCCCTCCCAGATTCCATTCAGGTTCTCCCCGGTTCATAAATGTATCAGTTGCAAACTCCAGGCTGATCTTCCTGGAAGTGGCATCTCTAGTTTCTTGATAGGCCATCAACTAGTGCGACTGCTGAGGTTTGTTTCTTGTCATTGTCTCCATGCTTGTTTTTTGCAGGTCTTTGTGTATTTTTTTTCTGGTTTTCCCTTTGTTTCCAAATTGACAAAGTATCCGTTCAGATAGCCTCACTGGAATAAACATTATCTGCCTTTCACATGCCCTCCTTATCAATCAGTGTGACTGACCAGGTTTGGTTCCCATCATTGCCTCCCTTAGCATTTGTCAGTCAGATTTGTGTCCCTGTATGTTCTTGTTTATGGCTTCCTCCTTTCCCTATATCTTTTTTTTTTTTTTCTATTGAAAAGAGGCTTGACCTGATACAGAAAAATGAAGGGTTTATCTATATATATAGTAATGCATTTTCCCTCATTCAGAACAAATACAACGAGCTTCCACAAGGTGGCTTTTGAAGATCTCCGTGGAGGGAGACTCCACTACCTCTCTGGGCAACCTGTGCCTGTGCTCCATCACTCGCTCAGTAAAGTGCTTCCTGATGTTCAGAGGGAACCTGCTGTGTCCCAGTTTGTTCCCATTGCCTCTTATCCTGGCAGTATACAGTGAAAGGAACCTGGCTCCATCTTCTTTGCACCCTCCCTTCAGCTATTTATAGACATTGATAAGGTCACCCCTGAGCCTCCTCTTCTCCAGGTGGAACAGTCTCAGCTCTTTCAGCTTTTCCTCACAGTAGAGGTGTTCCAGTTCCTTGATCAACTTGGTAGGCCTCCACTGGTCTCTTTCCAGTATGTCCATGTCTGTCTTGTACTGGGGAGATTGGAAATGGACACAATACCTCAAGTGTGGTCTCACTAGGGCTGTGTAGAAGGGAAGGATCACCTCTCTTGACCTGCTGGCAAGACTTTGTCTAATGCAGCCAAGAGTACTGTTAGCCTTCCTGGTGGCAAGGGCACATTGCTGGCACATGTTCAACCTGGTGTCCACCAGGACCTTGAGGTCCTTTTCTGCAAAGCTGCTTTCCAGCTGGGTGACCCCCAGTATGTCCTAATGCCTGGGGTTGTTTGCCCCAGGTGCAGGACTTTGGAGGAACTGTAGTCTTATTGTAGTTGTCTTTTGTGTGATCTCCTTCACACCATCTAGCCTATCTAGACAAGAAGCCTACATTTTCACTTGTAGAAATCAGCACAAAAAGGGAATGAACAGTTTTCACTACCCATGAACTCCCAGCTAAACAGTATAGGTTAAGCACTGAGAAGTGTAACTAGGGCCATTAAACAACTTTATATGGATTAAAAAGCAACCAACAACTAGCTGGTGATAGCTAACTCCTCCACATCTTTCACCACAAAGCTCACTGCTTCAGGCTATAGGGCCTGTAAGACAATAAGTAAATACATCCATAGGCAAGAGGCCCTCATGAAATACTTATTTAAAAATAAGTATTTACTTTTTCAGTCTACAGTAATCTGTATTAACAGATCTTAATAAGCCTTTGAAAATTTTAGCCATTAATGAAGACATATGACTTTGATGAAAATATCACTATGTGAAGAAGGAGGTAGGTTAACTTGGATTCCCATGTGTGAGTCCATTGCAAGAGCTGGGTAAAATTGCAGTTGCTGAAAGGCTAGCGTAACCTTATTACCAAGAAACAATAAAATGCATGATCCTGTGTCCCAGTGCTTCTGCCTGTGGAGACAACTTCAGCCTCTACTTACAGCTGAAACAAGCAGGTATTTTCAGGAAATATATTTCTCTGAAATGATATGTTGTATGTCTCAGCTAGTTAGAGATTATTTTAAAACAGGCATCTTAATATTATATCAAATTTGTTGACTTCAGCTATTACAAAACCTCAGCTGTAAGGATTTTAGGGTGGTTTTTATAGATGGGCAATAAATGTGCTTTAAGGTACATTTTTAAAAATCAACTTTTATTAAGACAGGATATTTTGTAAAACTTACTTCATGGCATACACAAACTGTTTATATTTCAAACAAAATACACTGACAGCCCCATAAATATTAAACAGCATTTTGTATTTGTATTTAATTTAAGCCCAAGTAAATATTCTGATGGTGTACATACTATGATACCTTACGCTGATCAGAAACTAGGAACGTTTTCTACACTTTTTATTTTCATTTTTCAAAAAAAATCATATTAAACCAGAGTAATACATAAATATGCATGTTAAGTCTTCACAAACAGAATAGATGGAATTTTTCAGAATTGAAAGATATGCCTGTGGGGAAAAAAAAGAATTCAGAAGACAGCAAAATGTTACCAAATGGCCACTTCAATGCCATATTTAAAGGACAAGTGTTAAAAAGGCATGTTGGGAAAAGACAACACAAAAACAAGAGATTTACTTAAGGAATAATAGAAAATGTCATTGTTAGGCTACTATTATGATGTTTATATGAGATATTTATAGAAAGAACATATACTAAATTTAACTGAAATTGGCCTAAATAATATAAATACATGAAGTTAGAAAAATCTAAATGTCCATTCTGTAAATATGTATGCCATATGTAGAACTTTCAAATGCAATTGGTTTTCCATCTACTCTGCTTCTGTCTAGAAGTCGTATGGAATACAGTAAAGCCACTGCTAAATCCATCTTAGAACTTCCTCTTGCTCATACGAACTACCAAATATGTATGTATAAATACGCATATACATATATACTTGTATATCTGCCTCCCTTTTAAGATTTCAATGTCTCTTAACTTGGACTCTTTTTCCCAAGTGATTTCTTCAGCAACAAAGCTACTTTATAGCATGGAAATGATCAATAGCTAGTCTTCTCTTTTTAATGGAAAAGAAATCAAGAAAGATGAACTTTCCCTTTAGGCTTACAGCGCTTCTGAAAAATGGGAATTGTAAGTAACCTAAAATGTTGTAGAGGAGGTACTTCTTTTCTTATGTGGTTTTACTTTTGGACTGATTCCTGTGAAAGACATCTATACTTTTACCTTTCTTTATGATCAGATTTGTTTCCTTGTTTTTGCACATCGTGGATTTCTTGAATATTCCATTTTCTGAACAAATGATAGCTCTCAGATTTTTTAATTTTGTGTCTCCTAACTGGACAGTACATGTGTTTTTTACAAATAATATTATAACTTGTTATATTTTGCTACACAATATTTTTCCATTGAAAAAAATTTTTTTTTTTTTTAATATTAATTTGACTGAGGACAGATGCTCATTTTGAATTATGAGTGACAGAAAATCTGTGCTCCAAGATTAAATCTGCTTGTCACATAAACTAGAAAAATTTAAAGACGTCCTCTACTGAATACAAAATTCATCCGCTATCACTGGTGATTTTGGTGTTCCTGAAGCAAAGAATACATAAACTCTTTTGTTATTATTTTTTTTTCTCATAAAATCTATTTAATTTTGAACTTTCTTTCTAATTCAGAACTCTAAATTCTCTTTATCAAAGACCAAAATAAACCCTCATTGGATGCAGTAAAATGAGAACCTTCGTAAAAGTTAAAAACCAAGCTACAAAATACATTAAAATGTGCGTCCTAATGTGACAGACAGCTATGTTTCCGTATTATGTGAAATTCACATCTTTGGGAAACTGTACTGGAGAGAACATTCTAAAAGATTCTCCTTGATAAGGATGAAGAAATTAAATCAGATAAAAGTAACTTAAGAAGTTAGAAGTTTTTTCTTTTTCTTTTCTTTCTTTTTTTTTTTTTAAATTTATTGTCTTTACTTTTTAGTCTTGAAAACTACTTGGCTTATTTTTTCTTTCCATAATTTCTCGTTTTCAGATGTTTCTGCACTTCTGCATTCTGGTAAGAGCAGCTAAGAGGCACTGTGTCCACAGATATTTCCTTTTATTTTCCTGAAATATTCTAAGCTGTAAGAAGCAGAACAAAATATTATTTATGTTCACTTCTGGACACCCAGGACATGTTAGAGGTAGGATTCTGCCTCCCAATATTTTACAGTTAAAGGGGAGCAGCTCTGTTCATTTAATAGCATTACACTGCAACAAATCAGTTTAAGAAGTCACCCATGTTACTTGTACCTTTTCAATAATCATGAAAAAGGAACACAAACTGGAACTATTGAATTCTCGTTTGTGTTTTATCTCTCACTGAAGAAATCCAAAATGGAGACACAATACAGCTTTATTTGCCATTTTATTTCCAAGGGCAATTCAAGAAATTTAACATTTTGTAGATAATGACAATGAATTTGAGAGTGAAGCAGTCAATTCAAAAAGACTGTGTTTTAAAATACCTTCTTTGATGCTTACATGATGAGGAAGGAACCTATACATTTTCAAATTGGTTTTAAAGTGGTTCTAGAGGCACAACTACAGGAAACGAACAAACGAAATGGAAAGTGCTATCAAAATTTTTTGAACTTTAGACCCTGCAAAACCATAAAATTTTATCACCTACATACAGTTTCTAATGACAGAAGTGGTGGAACATATTCATGTTATATTTGAGAAAGGTAGCTACAGACACTGCTGAGGTCTAATAAAGAGTTTCCTTACTGTTTTGGATTGTGGTGTAAACACTTGAATTAGAAACAAAAATATTAGTTTAAAAGATACTTTGGAATTATTTCCAATAAGTAAACATACAGTCAGAAATGTTATATGGAAGACTCTCAATGTTAATAAAAATAATTTTAACAGAGAGGAAGCTAGATTCCTAGTAATTCCATGTCATTAGTCTCTGCTAGGCAGTTGGCCAAATGAGAATTGGCAATACTGAGTCTGAAATATTGAGCCCCCTGGTGGAAGACTTGCCTTGAACTTGTCTCCTTTTAATTTAAAAGCATAGAAATACTTCTGCTCTATATGTAAAATACAATAAAACCATTTAGGTGACATCTACTGACTACCAATTTCTTGCTTTTATTTAAAGAGTCAGTTTTGTAACATTTGGAGAAAACAATTATTAATTTTTTATCACTTATCTGTATCCTCGTAAATAGAGTGTTTTCAAGCATTAGCTATTAGCAAGCATTGTTATCTAATCAGAATGATATAGAATGAAGATGACAACAAAATATGCATTTCTGTTGAGTTAGCTGGAATTACTCTTTCCTCACTGGCTTTAAAATAATAGTAAAAAAAATACACACTCTTGACATTTACATTTCTCTGAGGCTTTGTAGTTAATAACTCTGAAAAAAAAAGTAATCAATTGCTAAACCCAAGCATTAATTAAAAAAAAAAAAAAGATCTAAATATCCTAGCATATTCAAGTTCTTACTAATTTGAGAGATCAGTGAAATATATATCAAGGTTGTGTATATTTTTTACTGACCTGCAGTATTGTATACAGCTATTAAGCAAGATCAGCTAAAGAATGATGAGTACAAAGGAGCACGAGAAACATATATGTGATATACTTTTAAATAGTACTGAACACTATTTAAAACAGATTTTGACAGCCTTATCTGCAGTGTACCTGCTAGTACATTTCCAGCTTTGTACTGAATACAAAATCACTGACCAGCATGAAGCAAATGACATAGAAGATAAATTAAAATTTTCCAGTTTTGCTTATGACAAGAAACTGAGAAGTTACTAATATACCAGAGGGTCATGCTGCCACCCAGAGGGACCTGGATAGGCTGGAGAAAAGGGCTGACAAGAACTTCATGAAATTCAACACAGAAAGTGCAAAGACCTGCATCTGGGGTAGAACAGCCCCAGGCACCTGGACATTTGGGAGGGCACCCAGCTGGAAAGCAGCCTAGTAGAAAAGGACCTGGCGGCCCTGTTGGACACAAAGTTAACAAGAACTAGCAATGTGTCTTTGCTGCAAAGAAGACTGATGGTATCCTAGACTGCATTAGGTCAAGAATTGCCAGCAGACAGAGAGAGGCAATTCTTCCACTTTATCCAACACTGGTAAGACTGGAGTACTGCATCAAGTTCTGGTGTCTCCAGTATGAGAGAAAAGGAGCTGTTGGGGAGAGCGCAATGAAGGGCCACAAAGGTGATGAAGGGACTGGAGTACCTCTCTAATGAAGAAAGGCTGAGAGAGTTGGCACTGTTCAGCCTGGAGAAGAGACAGCTCAGGGGAGACCTTATCAATGTCTATAAATAGCTGAAGGGAGGGTGCAAAGAGGATGGAATCAGGGTCTTTTCAGTGGTGCCCAGTGTCAGGACAAGAGGCAATGGGCACGAACTGGAACACATGAGGTTCGGTCTGAACATCAAGAAACACTTTTTTTACTGTGTGGGTGAGTGAGCACTGGCACAGGTTGCCAAGAGAGGTTGTGGAGTCTCCCTTCTTGAAGATCTTCAAAAGCCATTGTGGTGGTTTCACATTGATGGCTAGCTAAACTCTGCCACACAACTCTCTCACTCCTCCTTCTCAAAGGAACAGGAGGAGAAAACTATAATGAAAAAAGGGCTCAAGGGTTGAGATAAGGACAGGGAGGTCACTCACCAATCACCATCACAGGCAAAACAGACTCAGAGTAGGGACATTAATATCATTTATTGCCTATTGATAATAGNACTTGTCTCCTTTTAATTTAAAAGCATAGAAATACTTCTGCTCTATATGTAAAATACAATAAAACCATTTAGGTGACATCTACTGACTACCAATTTCTTGCTTTTATTTAAAGAGTCAGTTTTGTAACATTTGGAGAAAACAATTATTAATTTTTTATCACTTATCTGTATCCTCGTAAATAGAGTGTTTTCAAGCATTAGCTATTAGCAAGCATTGTTATCTAATCAGAATGATATAGAATGAAGATGACAACAAAATATGCATTTCTGTTGAGTTAGCTGGAATTACTCTTTCCTCACTGGCTTTAAAATAATAGTAAAAAAAATACACACTCTTGACATTTACATTTCTCTGAGGCTTTGTAGTTAATAACTCTGAAAAAAAAAGTAATCAATTGCTAAACCCAAGCATTAATTAAAAAAAAAAAAAAAATCTAAATATCCTAGCATATTCAAGTTCTTACTAATTTGAGAGATCAGTGAAATATATATCAAGGTTGTGTATATTTTTTACTGACCTGCAGTATTGTATACAGCTATTAAGCAAGATCAGCTAAAGAATGATGAGTACAAAGGAGCACGAGAAACATATATGTGATATACTTTTAAATAGTACTGAACACTATTTAAAACAGATTTTGACAGCCTTATCTGCAGTGTACCTGCTAGTACATTTCCAGCTTTGTACTGAATACAAAATCACTGACCAGCATGAAGCAAATGACATAGAAGATAAATTAAAATTTTCCAGTTTTGCTTATGACAAGAAACTGAGAAGTTACTAATATACCAGAGGGTCATGCTGCCACCCAGAGGGACCTGGATAGGCTGGAGAAAAGGGCTGACAAGAACTTCATGAAATTCAACACAGAAAGTGCAAAGACCTGCATCTGGGGTAGAACAGCCCCAGGCACCTGGACATTTGGGAGGGCACCCAGCTGGAAAGCAGCCTAGTAGAAAAGGACCTGGCGGCCCTGTTGGACACAAAGTTAACAAGAACTAGCAATGTGTCTTTGCTGCAAAGAAGACTGATGGTATCCTAGACTGCATTAGGTCAAGAATTGCCAGCAGACAGAGAGAGGCAATTCTTCCACTTTATCCAACACTGGTAAGACTGGAGTACTGCATCAAGTTCTGGTGTCTCCAGTATGAGAGAAAAGGAGCTGTTGGGGAGAGCGCAATGAAGGGCCACAAAGGTGATGAAGGGACTGGAGTACCTCTCCAATGAAGAAAGGCTGAGAGAGTTGGCACTGTTCAGCCTGGAGAAGAGACAGCTCAGGGGAGACCTTATCAATGTCTATAAATAGCTGAAGGGAGGGTGCAAAGAGGATGGAATCAGGGTCTTTTCAGTGGTGCCCAGTGTCAGGACAAGAGGCAATGGGCACGAACTGGAACACATGAGGTTCGGTCTGAACATCAAGAAACACTTTTTTTACTGTGTGGGTGAGTGAGCACTGGCACAGGTTGCCAAGAGAGGTTGTGGAGTCTCCCTTCTTGAAGATCTTCAAAAGCCATTGTGGTGGTTTCACATTGATGGCTAGCTAAACTCTGCCACACAACTCTCTCACTCCTCCTTCTCAAAGGAACAGGAGGAGAAAACTATAATGAAAAAAGGGCTCAAGGGTTGAGATAAGGACAGGGAGGTCACTCACCAATCACCATCACAGGCAAAACAGACTCAGAGTAGGGACATTAATATCATTTATTGCCTATTGATAATAGACTAGAACGGTGAGAAACTAAAAGCAAACTGAAAACACCTTCCCCCCCATCTACCCTCTTCTACCTCCTTCCCCCAAGTAGCACAAGGGAAAGGAGAATGGGGGTTGGAGTCAATCCAAAACACTTCAGCATCTGCTTTTCCTCTGCTCCAGTGTGGGGTCCATCCCAGCAGATGCAGTCCTTTTCGAACTGATCCTATGTGGGCTTCCCACAGACTGCACTTCTTCAAGAACTGCTCCAATGCGGGTCTGTAACATGGAGCACAGTCCTTCAGGATAGGACTGCTCCAGCATGCGTCCCCCATGGGAAGCAGCTCCCACCAGATCACCTACTCCTGTGTGGGCTCCTCTCCACGGGCTGCAGTTCTTGCCCAGAGTCTGTTCTTGTGAGGGCTCTGTATTGGGTTTACATGGTAAAGGTTTGGTAGCAGGGGGGCCACAGGGGTGGCTTCTGTGAGAAGATTCCAGAAGCTGCCCCGTGTCAGATAAGAGCCAGCTCCAGCCGGCTCCAAAAGGGACCCGCCGCCGCTGGCCAGACCTGAACCAATGAGTGATGTTGTTTGCGCCTCTGTGAGAGCATATTTAAGAAGGGGAAAAAAACTGCTGCGCAACAGCAGCTGGGAGTGAAAGGAGTGAGGAACAGCACTGCAGACACCAAGGTCAGTGAAGAAGGAGGGGGAGGAGGTGCTCCAGGTGCCAGAGCAGAAGTTCCCCTGCAGCCTGTAGTGAGGACCATGGTGGAGCAGGCTGTCCCCCTGCAGCCCATGGTGT
>VXAL01011877.1:68273-86545 GCA_013399475.1 Chauna torquata
CCCCCCCACACACACACACATGAACTCTGCAGTCCTCCCCACTACCAAAACGTTGCTACATATGCCCAATACAGCCATCTGGACATGGTCCTGGACAACCTGCACTAGGTGACCCTGCTTGAGCAGGTGGGTTGGACCAGATGACCTCCAGAGATCCCTTCCAACCTCAACCATTCTGTGATTCTGTGATTCATTCTTAGCCATCAAAATCTTGACTATGTGCCAAACTTTGACTAACAGATCTAGAAATTTGTAGGGGACTCGTAGACCTTTCCACTAAACCAAGACACTTGTAACTTATATACACATTGAAACTAATTTAGTTTGAAATATTGAGTCTAAGTCACCACAGTTTGTAATGTTCACAACCCTCTTATCTTCTATCCCTTTCTCAATTATCTATTATTTTCTTTTCTGTACACTATTCTTTATCATATACAACCTCTTCCTTTTCTTAAGTTTTAAAAACAGGTTTCGTCTTGCCCTTTAATGGAGTGATCACACTTGTGCAGGCAATGGAGTGCACAATGCAGTGATTGCATCCAGAATTTAGGGAAAGGAGGGATGGGGTTAGCTTTTACCTTCTCCTCATAAATCTGAAGTACACACATGAGAGAGAGATACATGGAGTTGTAGTTCTAATGTGAAGTCTTTGCTCTAGGATGATATTAAAACCACCAAAAGAAGAAGCATAGCACATTTGCTGTTTATAAATGATCAATTTAAGTTTCAAGAATATATAAGAAATATCTCGGGAAATGGACACACAATTGCAAGCAACCACATTACCATATGTTAGTAAGATAGTTTATTCAGTTCACCAGATGAAAGCTTAGCTGGAAGCAACTCTGACATAAAATACTTTGATATAAAGCACCTTAAATTTTGGCAACAATGGTAAACACCTTACATTTTAGTTATGGCAACTGAGCTGACAAGCAGTTATTCAAAGTCGTGTAACTTGATTGCTTGTAATCCGTTTACACCTTCAAATGTGCTGTAAGAAGCTTACAAAGAGTTTGGAACAGACTTCTAATAACTGTCCCATTTTAGTCTCCTGTCATATTAACTTCATTGGGGGATTTCAGGGAAATTATAATGAAGAAAAATGCAGGTCTCTTTGGAGGAAAGGTTCCTTCTGCTCTTTTATTGCCTGATATAGTATAGAGTTCAAATTTACCTTATTCTTTCAATTATTTTATTCATGTAGTACAAAAAATAATCAAACTGCATGCAAAATCAGGTTTTCTACAAGTATAGAATTTTGTTGCACTTAAAAATTTCACGAGCTTCAAATAAGTTGTCTTTAGCTGGAAATATAGTCCGAAGCATTGAGAAATGTAGGTTTTTCATTCTATAATTTATACATATGATTTCACTACATTGCTGTTTACTAGAATCAATCTCCATGACTTTTTGCAGCTAAGTTTCTGTCTTACCTGTATCTGAAATTCTAATAGGTAACTAGTGAAAGAGAATTGTCACTTTTCTGTTTGGATAAATCTCACGAATAATTTAAAGTTACTGAGTTATACTTTCAACCCAAAGCTGTGTAAAAGTTAAAGAAAAAACAATCACTGAAAATTATTATACTATACTATATGATACTATATATCATATGGTATTACACTATACTATAGCATTAATGTAGTTTATTATTTATATAATAACATATATAGCTATATACCTCTTTAGGGATATATTATGAAATGCAGTTTTTAGTGTTATAAAGTTACAAAATGCTTATACACTTCCAGTGGTTATTTATTCTAGTGTAAGCACCCTGGGTGTGCCTGAGACTAATGTAAATGTGTGTTAATTGCATCTTGCACAGTACACTTTCATTTGTGTGGGTGAAGGCTTCTGCTATGCCTTCACAACAGAAATGAATACTATTATTAAAGCAAAGCCCAAAATGACTCAAAATCAGGAATGTATAAAATGAAAAAATATCTGAAACCTTTTAATTATTATGATTTTTAAAAAATATATTTCATCCAAAAGAATCTAGGAAAAGATAATCGGAAAATCTTATCAGTATCTGAATCATACACGTTCTCAGTAATCTAGCCAACAAATAAAACCTGTGCTTATTTATTTACTTATTTATTTGTTTTAATCTTAGGTTGTATTTATTTGAGATAGTAGAAGTTTGGAATGATAGAGATTGGTGCTTTATGATTTACATGAAGAACGAAACACAGAAAAATATATTTATATATTGGAGCTAATTTTACAGACCAAGAAATAAAAAAGAATACATCAACTCAAGTCTCATAATCCAGGCCTGAAGTACTTTTGCTCTCATCTGAGTTCTTTAACACAATCCAAAATTTTAAAGTTTACAGATATTTAAAAAAGGTTCAAGGCTAGAAGAAAGAAAGCTTCAATTACCACTGAAGATGGAAGTTATCTAGTATAATAAAAACTCACTAGCATTTAAAAGAAAAAAAAAAAGGATTAAAAAGAGAGCGGAATATTGTGTTTAGAATGAAAGATTCTGAGAAGCTGGAAAGAAAAAAAAAAACACCTTTTCTTAACAAATATGTAAAATGCATGATCAAAATGTAGTTTTTTCCCAAGCTTCATAAAAAAACCATCTCTGACAGGCAAGTTAGGGCATGTCTACAGTGAAATTCAGGTTGACCCTGAGTTTGATTATCACTTGCTGCCATCATAGAAATAATGCGATATATTTATCTATAATATATTGTGACCAGTTTAATCCTTTCGTTAGAATCATACAAGCACAAAGCCACAGAAATTAGGTGAGCAATGATAGCATACACTAAATTACTTCATAATTCCAATACATCATATGATAAAATAAGAATACTAATGTTATGTAAACAATGCAGCTTTTCTTCAATAGGAAATTTTAGATAAAGTTATGTGTATTAATTACTAGCAGAGTTGTTTTATCAAGAGAACTTATTTTATTTTTTCCCAATTTAGACTGTTTCTATTTTTTTTTTTTTTTCCTGTCTTCTAAGTTTTATGACCATTATGGTTCATTCTGGACCTGCTGGCTGAGAAATTTTAGTTAGGTGATACCTTAAAGGGAAAATATACTAATTGTTGATCTTATGTTCCAAACCTTATTTATCTATGTTCTCCCATGAAAAATGAGATAATTAACCTTCGTCCCACCGTTAGATGGAGAATGGAGAATGATCTTTAGTATTATGAAAGTTATTCCAGACAACAATTTTTTTTTCCTTTAGTTATCCTGAAAATTGTATTTGTTACATATACTAGCAACATGCTTTGCTCTATAAATGTTTCAGAGACATTTCTTTGGGCTGATCGGCATCAACATCAGAGTCTGAGTGAGGTAAACTTGAATATGAAGCCTGGATAGCACTTTTTGGTGTTTAGCCAACTTCACCACTTCTCTACAAAAAGCTTTTTCAGATTTGTTACATGACAGTGCCTGTTCCCATCTAGGTAGGCCCTCACAAACCCTAAGCTTTTCATAGTGGTCACCTGATGTCATATAGCACAAGAACTGCAATGATGCAGGCAGGGACATCAGATATTAAAAAAGACTTTTTTTTTTTTTTTTAAATTTAGAGTTTAGAACTTAATACTTTTCAGAGAAAAGATGACACTCTTAAAGAGAGAGCATGAAAGACCTAAGAACTCTAATGAAAAATTTCACTAGTTGTGAGATTACCATGAACAAAGGGAGAAAAAGTCACTGAAAGACAGAGAAGAGGAGTGACACGTTTCCTCTTCAAATGATGTCACTGCAGGGAGGCTGTTATTATCTTCTAAATATGAAATCATTCTAAAACAAGTAAACAAAAAAGCAAGCAAGCAAACAAACAAAGAAAACAGAATTTCAATGCCATGGGTGGAAGGAGAAACATACACTCACTGGGTTGGCCACAGACCAAAGCAATTTTAATCTCATCTTTGGCTGATCAAAAAAAAAAAAAAAAATCTATGCCTCCTATAGCACTTTGCTTCAGATCACTGTATTGAATGCGTACTTTTGTTATATTCTTGTAGAGACTGTAATTCTAATACATTTATTTTTGCCATAAGATTGTTTAGGTTCAAGAAAACCAGTATGATGCTATTTACAATTTACAATCTGCATATCCCATATATATATATATATTCAGATAAGTGCTAGTCAAGACTGGATTTTACATCTTTTTGTTTAACAAGAATGTGGAGATCAGTTCGCCATTACCCTAAAACAGTCTTGCACGCAAAATGCAGAGTAGATGACAAGATAGTCATAGTTGCTTGCTTCATGAACCTCCAGTTCCTAAATAAGATAAAGTTAGATTTTGTTTATGGTGTTTGATTATGAAGGAGATGATAATAACCTCAACATTTTTTCCAGAATTCATGAAAAAAAAAAACCTGGTATCTTTCTGCCACTCTGTCTCTCTTAGTCCTTAGACCGTCATTACTACTTTATTGAATACCAGCATCAACAATGCACGCAATCAAGTGCATTCCTATTAGAAGAATCCATCTGAGTTACACCATAGGTCTCTTGTCCAATACATAACTGTGTTATAGGCACCTTTCTATGTAACAGACTGGACTAGAGCTGACATAAGAGAAAGCTTAAAAGAGATTATACCACTTCCTGCAGCCATCTTTAAAAAAGAGGCTATACAGAAAGGCAGAGTCCAACTCTTGTCAGAGATGTATAATGGTAAGATCTGACTAGATATTAGGGGGAAAAAAAAAATACATATATAGTCTCATTATGAAGGTGGTTAAGCACTGGAACAGGTTGCTGAAATAAGATGAAGAATATTCATCCTTTGAGACATTTAAAAATCAGCTGGACACAGATGTGAGGGTGATCAAAAACTATAACTGACAGGTTGCCCAGAGAGATTGTGGAGTCTCCATCCTTGGAGATATCTAATCCCTGAATGGACACAATCCTGGACAATGGGCTCAGGTTGATCCTGTTAGGAGCAGGGGGAGCTGGAGTACATGATCTCAAGACACCCTTCCAACCTCAGCTATTCTGTGGTTCTGTTATTAAGCTGACTACGTGAACAGTAATTTTGTTGTTGTTATAGTTGTTCTATCATTTTATACTTTTCCTACATGTTCCTCACTTCAGATTGTCTTGAAAGTGGTTTTTAAAAGATGTCTGAGGCAGAAAAACATGCCCCAAAATTCATTTCAGTATTATCCTCATCACTGTCTGTCCTGAAGTGAAATTTTTTCTATTAATTTTCCACTGAACTTCTTTTAGTAGTTTAGATCACATTCAAATTTGAAGTGTTATCTCAAAATGAAGTTAAACTGTTTGTGCCAGATATTGAGATAAATATTGTTGCATTCTTGTATTTGGAGGAAATAGATTGTTGAATATGACCTAAATCAACAGAGTTTAGCTACACTCTAGATTGTATTTTTCCAGAAAATATATGGTATAACATAAAAATTGAAAGTTTGAGTTATAGAAAGAGATCCCAGCATTTATAGTGATATTCCTGAAAAAAAAAGGAAGAGATGATGACTGTGTTCTCAGAAACCATCTCCTGAGGATTTTTACATTCAGTTGTAAAATAAAGTATTACGGTCTTTTACAGCAAGAACCATAGAGAAGGACCTGCCTCAGTTGGCATAATTAAGACATTGATAATATATGCATTCAGGATCTGATTCTTTATCCTTCTATTCTATCAATGTATTAAAATTTCCATTGACATTTGTCTTTTAGTGATTTCCATCACATAGCATATGTTAGAAAATATTGGAGAGAATTTATTAAAGTAAAATGCTTCCAGTATATAATAATGCAGTGGACAGTCTCAGGTCAAGCAATTAGTAATATATAACCCTGGCTGGGTATAAAAAGATGCATTAAAGTAATAGAAAAAAAAGCAAGTTAAATGCATCTGATATTAAAATTCTTCATTTAAGTGAATAAATTACTGAAAAATTAAAATGGTTATAATCTGTGTGAGGACACTAAACCATTAAATGATAGCAAGGGTCAAATTTCTTTCAATCACCAAAGTCAGATTTCAACTTAAATAACTTGTCTGTCATTATATTAAATGGTAGAAAAGTAAAGCTGGTGTTTTAAGCCAGAACTGAAAGGAAATCTGGGTAACAGAATATGATTAATCTTTGGATGTGTAATTTATCAATATGAGGTATCTCCAAAACTTTTAAAACTGTCAAGATACTTCATTATATTAGTATTTGGAGACAGAACTGAAGATTTACCAAAGAGATTTGTAGAAGTATATCCCAGCTGTTTCTTAAACCTGTCTATAACATCCATTTAGGCCAGATTCTTCAGATTCTCATATTTCCTCAAAATAAGATCAACGAACTTTGCATTTTTGTGAGCATACCTGTTTAGGTGTTCATAGAATCATAGAATCAAAGACTATTCCGAGTTGGAAGGGACCCACGAGGATCATCGAGTCTAACTCCTGCCTCCACACAAGTCTACCCAAAAATTCAGACCATATGACTGAGAGCATAGTCCAAATGCTTCTTAAACTCCGACAGGCTCAGTGCCGTGACTACGTCCTCAGGGAGCCTGTTCCAGTGTGCGACCACCCTCTTGGTGAAGAACCTTTTCCTGATATCCAACCTGAACCTCCCCTGTCGCAGCTTGACTCCATTCCCTTGGGTCCTATCGCTGGTCACCAGGGAGAAGGGATTGACGCCTGCCCCTCCTCTCCCCCTAGTGAGGAAGCTGTAGACCGCAATGAGGTCTCCTCATTGTTAGACTTATTGTCATGGTTTAACCCCATCAGGTAGCTCAGCGCCACACAGCCACTCACTCACTCTCCCCAGGTGGGATGGGGAGAGAATCAGAAAAGTTAAAAGTGCCAGAACTCATGGGCCGAGATAAAGACAGTTTACTAGGTAAAGCAAAAGCCACACGTGCAAGCAAAGCAAAACAAGGAATTCGTTCACTACTTCCCATGGGCAGGCAGGTGTTCAGCCACTTCCAGGAAAGCAGGGCTCATCACATGTAACGGTTTCTTGGGAAGACAAACACCATCACTCCGAATGTCCCACCTTCCTCCTTCTTTACCCCAGCTTTTATTGTTCAGCATGATGTCATGTGCTGTGGAATATCCCTTTGGCCAGGTGGGCTCAGCTGTCCTGGCTGTGTCCCCTCCCAGCTTCTTGTGCACCACCAGCCTCCTCGCTGGCAGGGCAGCATGAGAAGCTGAAGAGTCCTTGACTTAGTGTAAGCACTGCTCAGCAACAACTAAACCGTCAAAGCGTCGTCAGCGTTGTTCTCCTCCTAAATCCAATACACGACACCATACCAGCTACTAGGAAGAAAATTAACTCCATCCCAGCTATAACTAGGACACTCATGTCTTCTGGATTTTCTCTGTCCATAAACATCCAGTCCACCTTTTTCACACTGTATATTCCAGATATTTTAGTCAAAGAAAATAGGCTAAAGCAGGAAGGGCCATTAACAAAACTTTCTCATTATTTGCAGTTGTTTGTATTATATTAGATCAGTGGGGTCCCTCATTACAGTCAATAAAAATCATTTTTAAGATGTAGCATCCTGCACAAGCCCAACAGTTGAAAACAGAATCACAGAATGGTTGAGGTTGGAAGGGACCTCTGGAGGTCGTCTTGTCCAACTCCTCTGCTCAAGCAGGTTGCCCAGGACCATGTCCAGAAAAAAACATTGGAAACTGCTTAGACAGCTGGTAAATAATCATACCACACAATATATTCCTGTTCCTTATTAGACAGGCCTGCAGAATTCTTAGGAATTAAATTTTAATTAAGAAGATGGCGTCTTCCTGAAGTTACATTAATATTAATATACAACTGATTTATTGCATTGTGGTCTGATGGGTGAGAGCTTAATTTTAACTTTTAGCCTAGCCATAAGATGTAAATTGAAGCAACCTGAGTGTGAGCTACAGAAATGTTGTGGCTCCTGCAACATAGGTATCCATTATATTTTTATTATTGTGCATAATAATTTATTTCTAAACCATAGAACAGAGAGAAAAGGCAAAGCTTTGCACATTTTGTAGATCACAATCCATGAAAGAGCTCCAGTGATAAAAAGAGCAGTCCACAACTTAAACATATAAGAAGAATAGTGTTTATAACTTCTGACATCAAGTATCAAATCAAGATTTACTGCTAGATATTTCTGTATGGAACCACAGCTATGATGAATTCATATCAAGGTGCACTGGACAGAAAGGGCAAGTTTTGGTCAGAGCAGACTCTGGGTATCGAGACAACATGAACTGCTCCATGCTGCACGCAGTTAGTCACACCAGCTCTGAAGCTTCTGTAACAAAAACCTCACCCAGGAATAGGAGCACACAGCACCTCTGTTCAGGCAAGTTTACAAAAAAGCAACTGATGCTGCAGGAAGGAGAAACATGAGGAGACATGAGAATGAACCAAGGGACGTTGAGGCTAGGAAGGAGGAGGAAAGGTTTTTCTGTTTTACTTTTTCTTTTTCTTTTTCTTTCTTTCTTTCTTTCTTTCTTTCTTTCTTTCTTTCTTTCTTTCTTTCTTTCTTTCTTTCTTTCTTTCTTTCTTTCTTTCTTTCTTTCTTTCTTTCAACAATATTTCTTTCAAACCAAATTGCCTTTCAGCATAAGTTGGGTTGGAAAGCTTTACATTTGTGTTTGTTCATTTAAACAATAATAATAATAATACCAAAAAAAAAAAAAAAAAACACTTCTCTCTGTCTCCAGTCTCCCAAAACAATCTGTAGCATGGTAGTTAAAATGCAAAACATTGAATTGTGTTCAGCACAAAACAGCTTAAAGTTGTTTTTCTACAAGTCAGGATTGACCAATTTGGGCTAATTGCTGTTAGAAGTTGCCTTTCATTTCTTTATCATTCTCTGTCAAATAGATACAGCAAAATCTGTTGATTTTTACCAAGTAGCTTTTTCAGTGAAGAAGAGTTTCACTGAAAAATTCTGGCTATCTATAATTACAATACTAGTAACCTATACTAGTATAGGAATAATAACTTCAGGACAGTTGAACCTGCTTGTATGAGAAATGCTTTGGGTATGATCCTCTGATTTTTTGGTAGCTTCTTAGAACCAGTATCTTCAGACAAAAATAAGTAAGGGTTTAAAAAAAAACAAGCAAACAAACAATAAAGCAACCAAATATCCCAAAACTACTATGCTCTGTCCAGAACTCAAAAGACAGTTACTAGGTGCTTTACTTGCATTTGACACAACTACAAGGTGAAGAACAAAGAATAAATACTGCAGAATCTGCCGAAAATCTGATTAAGAAATCAAATCAACACATTTATTTCCTTCAACTTCAGATATTCCAAAGAAGCCACAAGAAAAATGCTGAGTAATCTTGCCAAAGAAATCTCAACATGGTACAGTTATTTAGCCTAGAATACCATAAGAGTGCCTTCTTAGAAGGTCTGAAAGTAATCACTTTACTTATGGATTAGTTAGGAAGGCAATTACCACATAGCTAAACCATGTCAGCCCTTTAAAATGATGGAACATATAAGTTTTCAGGTATGTAGGATGTTGAACAGTAACAAAAAGCAATGAAGATGCAAGATTTAGGTTAGATATGTCATTACTGCATAAAGTATTAAAATGATCAGTGAGGAGTGTGCTATTACTTTTACGAACTTCATTCAACACTACCTTGAGTATAATCTCAAGCTGCGACAAGGGAGGTTCAGGTTGGATATCAGGGAAAGGTTCTTCACCAAGAGGGTGGTCACGCACTGGAACAGGCTCCCCGAGGATGTAGTCACGGCACCAAGCCTNTTACTGTATAATCTTTCTTTTTGTCTGTATGTGTGTGTGTAAGTGAAGTAGTATGACTTCTCATATATGACTTTTAAAAGGTAAGCTCAAATATCAAGTGCATAAGAAAGCAGAACTGAACTTCAGTGGCACTAATTTTGATGAGTTAACTCAAACTGTTAAGATTAAAGATTGAATTTAGAATTAAATTGGACAGTCACTTCAATCTTACATTGGCATTTATTTCAGGGCTGTGCATACATTTTAGATAGTATTTTTATACATATATAGAATCATAGAATCATTTAGGTTGGAAAAGACCCTTAAGTTCATCATGTTCAACCATCACCTAACACTATCAAGTCTACCGCTAAACCGTATTCCTAAGTGCTGCATCCACACATCTCTTAAATACCTCCAGGGATGGCAACTCCACCACCTTCCTGGGAAGCCTGTTCCAGTGCCTAACCATCCTTTGCAAGAAGAAATTCTTCCTGACATGTAATCTAAACCTCCTCTGGCACAACTTGAGATCATTTCCTCATGTCCTGTCACTTTTCACCTCAGAAACAAGCCCAATACCCTGCTTACTGCATCCTCCTTTCAGGTAGTTGTAAGGAACTATGAGGTCTTCTCTTGGGCTCTTTTTCTCCAGGCTAAACAGCCCCAAATCCCTCAGCCACTCCGCATATGTCTTGTTTTCTTGGCCTTCTTGGCCACCTGAGCACACTGCTGGCTTATGTTCAGCTGGCTGTTAGCAGCACCCTCAGCTCCTTTTCTGCTGGGCGACTTTCCAGTAGCTCTTCCCCAAGCCTATACTGCTGCATGGGGTTGTTATGATCCAAGTGCAGGACCCAGCATTGAGCCTTGTTCAATGCAGTACAATTGGACATAGCCCATCAATCTGGCCTATCCAGATCCCTCTGCTGCGCCTTCCTACCCCAACTTGGCATCACCCACAAACTTACTGAGGGTGCACTCGATCCCCTCATCAAGATCATTGATAAAAATATTTAAAAAAAAAAAATGGCCCCAGTACTGAGCCCTGGTGATCACCACTTGTGAGTTGCTCTCTTCATATTTTCACAGCTGCCCTTGTAACAGGCTTAATACTAGTCAATAATATATGAACCAGTGAACTTCATCAAAACAAAGTCAGTGCTGTTTTTTTCTCAAGGCTTTTGTAAATCTTTTTTTGCTATTATTCAGCCAGCACTGCACAGAAGCTTGTCAGTGCTGTTCTTGTATATGTACCAGTGATTTGGAACAACTGCTTCTGAAATCCCGAGTGAAGTGCTTCTCTCCAAAACTGATCTGGTGAAAGGTCTAAAACTTGATGGAATTTGTAATCTCTGATTGAAAGTTATTACTGTGAACTTCAGGAAGAACCTTAATCAGTAAGTCATATAAATTGCTTTGTACATACTTTGGTAGAAGACAGACTAATTAAAAATATAAACTATACAAGTCACTATTGGAAAGAAATTATAATGAAACATTGGTTTTACTTTTCACAGATTTATTATTTGTTCATTTAATATAAATCCCATATTGCAATATCAAGTTCTTTGACAGGTCATTTCACAAAGAATGCATATATATTTTCTGCTGCAAAATCTCATTTTTTATGACAGATATTGAGAAGGGGGAGTATGATAACAATATTGGCTTTATTAAAAACAACACAACAGCTAAATTATTACTAGGAACATTTAAGGACTTGCTTCCAATTTTTTGTCGTTTCATTAGCTATTTAGGTTCCTTTAGGACCTACAGGTATATGTTTTATCTGTTGTTTAGAAAACTACTCTTCTACATATATCCAAGTAAGTTTCAATGCAAATTTGATTCTTATAACTTTTAAAAATATCTTCCTGAAAAATGTGAATGTCAATATTTATTTCAAAATCACAAAAAAAAATTCTTCAAGTGAATTGTTGTGTTGTTTTTTGTTTGTTTGTTTGTTTGTTTGTTTAAACTCAGTGCCATCGAAAAATATATAATCTAACCAGTAAAATATAGAGTGATAATTCAATGACATAGAAAATCAAGGGCTGTCAGAATCCATCCTTTTGTTAGGTATCAGTCCTACTGATACTACTGGGGCAATCTTTAGAGGAAAACGCTGTTCAGCATGAGCAAGGACTCTCTTCATGATGTAGTGAAGTGTAATCATAGAAGAATCATGCTTTACAGTTTAAGATTGCCATTAAGCTCCCTGAGAAGAATGAGGCATCATAATCTTCCTATATAGAAACCTTTACACCATATCCTTTCTGATATCTGAAATCAAAGATTATCATATTCTTGATATGCTAGCGGACACTGCTGCCTTTTACCATTTGGAACAGTAATTCAAATATAATTGTATATGTCCTGCTAATAATTTCATTGTATTTATGTCACAGATTCTACAATTCAGTGATAACCCCTTCGTCATTTGAGGGGTCATAAACATCCCTCAAAATGTACACTATAAAATACAATACATTGAAAAAACAAACAAATAAACAACATCAAAACCTTGGAAACAGAAATCTGGAGATTAGGAGACAATTTCTTTCTTTGTCTTTTCATTTATAACTATGACTACTACAAAATTCAGGAGAGTTTTGTAAACAGTATATCTTCTTACAAAATCTGTAGCTACAGCTTTTTCCCTTTCTCCTTTCAGCTGACAGCTTGAAAACTGAAGAGTTTCATTGTCTATGATTTTGAATAGAAGAGTATAATGTTATTTTATTGTCTGTGATTGAGATCACATAAAACACAAAAATCAAAGCAACTCTATTTGTAAAAGCAGTGTGTGTTCCTCTCCCTGTTCCACAACTCATGAGTACTATGTCATGTGGAGTCTGAGATTATGAAGCTTATTTATATATAAAGATGATATGGTGCCAGGTGAGACAGAAGGCAGTGGCTTTCACTGACCTTCAAAACAACAAATATACAGCAGATTTCTGTATCTGGATTATAGCCTAGTCTGACTGAGAACCAATACTTCTGCAAACAAACAAAAATAAAGTCATAGAGAAAAAAAAGGGATATGTTTTTGAAAGCTACCCTTTTTCTTTGTGCTTATGCCTTACAAACTCATTGTGGTGGGTGTCTAGTTAAAAATAAACGACCTCAACAGTGAATAAAAGTTGGATAAATGTTTAATCTTTTTCTTAAATCATTTGGCAAATAAAGGTATATAAAATCACATTGTATTTGAGAAAGGAGGGTTTGTTACAGAAGAGTTTGCACTGCCTCGTACCTCATCAGTTACCCAACTCCACTAGCTCATTCCCGTCACTCTGCATTCAGAATCGTACGTCAGCAAGCTAACTAAAAGGCCACTAGGAGAGCCATTTCAATAAACTCATTCAGCTTGTTTTCAAAAAATCTATTCAGCTGAAAAGTTGGACTGAAAATGTTGTTCCTGCCATATGAACAGTAAGCAACAGTAATGTCAAATACAAGTTCAGATGGATCTAATGATTTCCAGAATATAAAACACGTATGAACACAGGAGCATAGCATAGACAAGGACTTTCTTAGAAGATTGAGCTGACCCATGAGACCTAGCTGATTACATGCATTCTTGAAGTCAGCTCTGCTAGAATCTAAACATATGTCCAAAGAATGACTGTTACAACTTCTTATAATTACTAGACAAAAGCAGCCCCACATTAATTGTTCAGAAAAATGCCAGAAGCTTACTACAACTTTTGCTAAATTATTTACTTTCATTTAACTTCAACCCATAAAAGTCCACCCAGTGTTCCAGCAGCAACTGGACCACTAATGGAAGGTGACAGTGCTTGCACAGAATTTTGCCGTGACCTATTTGTTGCATTAGGGATATGTGGCTGAGAGAGGCCCTCCCATTGAGTCATGAGGTTCAGAAAGGACCCCCTTGCTTTCTAAACTCCTCCTCAGAGAGGAGCCTAGGTGTGGCTGGATCCAATCCTAGTCCCAGTCTTGGTCAACACTTTATCTAAAAGATTATGTGTATAGCCACTTATCAGAGTCAATGTTTGCCTGTTTCAGAGCCCTGTCAGTGACTTTGAGACAGTTTCACAACGATGAAAAGATAGGTAATTTATTAAGGTGACAGGTATAACAGATTTGGAATTGCCCTTGATAAATTCACTTACTGCAATAATCAAGCTTGAGTTAATATTTTGGTGCTTTAGTTATCAATATTTTCCTGGGTAACATCCAACATAGTTGGAGGTGAGAGTCTTACCAAAGAAGCGGCCCTGCTTGGGTAGGAGAGAGGTCCAGGCCCATCGACCAGTCTAATAATTGGAGTTCTCGTCCTCTAAATTGGAGGCTTCTAAAAGCCAGATTTGTACTTTTGGCGAGGTAGTATAAGTCATTTATCGTATGCTGATTGGCTCTCAACAAGAGTTGTTGCATTGTCAGTCTAGAAGAAAAGAGGAGGGGGTGAGGCCAAAGTTCAGTACAGAGGCATAGTCGCTTTCCCAGCTTCACTTGAAACAACATCAGACTGTGAGATTTCTGCCTCACCCTGGACATTGCTTAGTTGCTATAGTTGCTGGGCCTCATATATGCTGAGCGTTCAACTGCAAACCTCCAACATCTGTCCTATGCTTTGGCCAGATAAGCAAGACAAGCATGTCAATCAACTCGTATTCCTGCATGCTAATTAACTCGCATTCCTGCATGTCTCTTAACTCACATTCCTGCTCAAGCCCGTCTCAGTAATTCTCTGCTAACTTATGGTCACTTGGTATTTCAATACCAACAAGCCTGGTAACATTCCACACTATCTTCCACAAGAGTAGTTTTGTGTGTGTTGTTTAATTAGTCCTACAAGAAGCCTAGTACAAAGATGTGCTCTTCCGTAACCTCCTAATGAGACTTACAGAGGGCTTTTNATGCTTTGGCCAGATAAGCAAGACAAGCATGTCAATCAACTCGTATTCCTGCATGCTAATTAACTCGCATTCCTGCATGTCTCTTAACTCACATTCCTGCTCAAGCCCGTCTCAGTAATTCTCTGCTAACTTATGGTCACTTGGTATTTCAATACCAACAAGCCTGGTAACATTCCACACTATCTTCCACAAGAGTAGTTTTGTGTGTGTTGTTTAATTAGTCCTACAAGAAGCCTAGTACAAAGATGTGCTCTTCCGTAACCTCCTAATGAGACTTACAGAGGGCTTTTAGATGATTAAATTCAATTCTTATGAGCTTCTTCACAGTAGTGGTCATTTAGTTAGGGTGACCCACCTTTAGGCTAGATCCAATCCTATTTTGCCTGATATCTATTTCGGGGGGGAAATTTCACTTCCACTTGCATTAGGTCACAGAGGAAAAAGTGTGATATACGCTTCTGGATAAATCTGTATTTTGTCCAAACAGACAGACTCCACATGGAGCACTGTAAGATTCCAAGTTCCAGACTTTCAACTAGGATCTTGATGGTCCAGGGTGGTTCAGAAGTTATGTCTACAAGCCACGCCTCTACATCCTGCAGCAATTAGTTATGATTTGTCACCATTCTAGCTATCATTCTAGCACACTTCCTACATTCCTAGGGTCTAATTCTGCAATGAGTAGTGGCATTATGATACTCAAAGAAAAAAGAAGCATAAACAGAAAAGCAATTTGTACTTGATACAATTAAGAGTTGTAAATAAGACTGCTATTTTCTTAGCTACCCATATAGATGCAGTCATTTTCCCTAATTTTCCCCAATTTTCCCCAATTTTCCCCAATTTTCCCCATTTTTGCACAAATTCAGCTAACAGAAAACAAAAACAAAAACAAACAAAAGAACAAAAAAAATCTTTTAAATCCTGAGATGTTCTGATATCAGGTTGCTGTGGTTTAACTTGGCAGACAGTTAAGCACCACACAGCCATTTGCTCACTCCCCGTCCCCACAGTGGGATGGGGAGAGAACTGGGAAAAAAATGGTAAAACTCATGGGATGAGGCAGAGTCAGTTTAATAGGAAAGAAAGGGGGGGGGCNAAAACATAGCTACTCAATACCAGCAGACCAGTGCCCAGCCAGTCCCTGAACAGTGGCAGCCCCCCCGGCCAACTCCCCCAGTTTTTTTGTTCAGCATGATGTCATGTGCTGTGGAATAACCCTTTGGCTATCCTGAGTTAGGCTCAGCTGTCCTGCTTCGGTCCCCTCCCAGCTTCTTGTGCACCGCCAGCCTCCTCGCTGACATGGCAACATGAGAAGCTGAAGAGTCCTTGGCTCTGGGTAAGCACTGCTCAGCAACAACTAAACCATCAAAGCTTCATCAGCGTTATTCTCCTCCTAAATCCAAAACACGGCACCGTATCAGCCACTAGGAAGAAAATTAACTCTCTCCCAGATGAAAGCAGATCTAATGATATCAGCAACAACTTTATTCTTTTAAGATGTGACACATTTATAAGCAGTCATTCCTAAAATATTTAGCTTTTACTTCAGATGAAATCAATATTATATGCTGAACTGTAAATACCTTGAAAGTGTATTGTTTAGTAGTTGTTTTACATAATTTAATATAACTTGCTATAATGTTATGGTAGAGCTTAGTGTAATTCTCATTCCTCACAATAAAAATTTAAATAGCTACAAAAACCATTTCTATTAGAAATACTTAAAATGCAATAAAGGAGCTGAAGATTTACGTGACTTTGCTGAAATGCCAATTTAAAGTTTGATGTGCTGGAAATTATATTTGCTTTGTTCACTATTTAATACAAAACAAGAAAAAAAGACATACTAAACCATTATTCTTGTGATGTTATGAAGATTCAAATGACAGTACCAAGTTGTAAAAATAACGTGTTTATATATAATAATTGGTAAAAAAAATATACTATTTAAACTGTAAATTAATGTAAAATTTAATATTTATGCTTCTGAGGTTTGATAAGATCTGGTTTTATGTTCAAACATCTTTTGTTTCTTCCATATCTTGTGTCTACACTATTCACCTTCCAAAGAAATAACAGAATTAAACTTTTGACTCTGATTGGTTCACTGTATGTAGAGGCAAAGAATCAGTCTCAACATGCCTCACTCAGCATAAACCTGTTACTGGAGGTAGCAAAACTTGTGCTGTAATTCTGAAGTTAACATAACTGTGAAAACGGAGCTGTGAGATGTCTATTACGGTTGAGCATTTTGGAATGCATACACATGAGCTGACATAATCTTCCTTGTAGAAAGTATATCCCCAGTCCTGCAGGCAGTTAGCATCTCAGTTTTGAGGCACTATATCTCTTAGAAAGAAGGCAATCAATGTACAGAAGATCACTATTTCTAAAAGTATTTTGCAATGTGCAAGGAATGCAGAGACTGTCTTCTATACAGGGCTAAGTCAAGAAAGCTGAACACCCTCTTTGGACGCTGAATTTTAAATAACAAGACAGTACTGCCTAACAAAATACTATGCCTTTGATATATTTGAGGTTCAGAATTTTCAGACTAAAAAAAACTCTTCATGTATCAGCCACAGACATTTGAATTTTGAAGATGAGCCCTTAGCCACATTTACATCTCTCTCTCTGAAACAGAAAATTTCATCAACCATATATCACCCCTTTCAAAGAGATTCAGAAGATGTTAGCTTCATTCCACAATAGCACACAAATTATAGTCTCCTCATATACATTTCACAAAGCAAAAAGGCATAGTTTAAGTGATTATGGCTTCAGTATTTATTTTTGAAATATTTCTCTCCTGTATGCAAGTGTAAAAACAAATATTTATTCTGTAATAACTCAACAATAATAAGTGCTTTCATTTCTTAACTACATATTAAGATCACATTACTATAAATGGATAACAGAAATGCAGCTCTCTTATTAACAGTTAATCCAAGTGTGCCATTTCATGGACTTGTCATTAGAAGACTTTTAATCTACCTAAAACTACATTGATTTTTTTTTTTTTTTTCATTCACTGCTAATGCAGGCTTCCTTGAATTTTGAGTTGTACACATATTTATTTAATGGATGAATATGGAATGCTATGCACGATGGAGCCAAATTTTTTGAAATGACAGAGCTCCAGTGCGTGGAAATCTGCAAGACATTTCCACTGGTGTATATGACAAGGATTTACACAAAACAAAAGGCACTGTCTTTAGTTCAAAGACCATACTTTTAAAAAGACAGCAAAAGGAGAAGTGGTAGTACTACTTACATCAGTATTCTTAACTTCCAAACTTTACTCAGGAATAGCTAAACTATACACCTATATATACATGGCAGTCACTGATGTCCTGACTGCTTTCTTATTTGTACATAAGCAAAATTAATATGTACACTTCCATCTTTTGACCTTGATAGCAGCTGTGATATTTACATGAACAAATTGTTCTGTGACCAGTTTTCTATTCTTTTAAATATTTTAGAGGTACAAAATTGCATATTAAAAAGAATATATAATCATATCACTAAAGTAATATCTAGGAAGAATATTATTGCATTCATTACTTTAATAAAGCAAAATTTATTAAACCATTATAATTCTTTATACATTATATTATACTATAATAAAT
>VXAL01011878.1:9536-24783 GCA_013399475.1 Chauna torquata
AAGAGAGAGAGAGAGAGAGAGAGAGAGAGAGAGAGAGAGAGAGAGAGAGAGAGAGAAGGAAGGGAAGCATGATCTTAAAGGGGTCTAGATCTGATATTCTTTCTTATACTGCATATACAACATAAGTTAAAGGGTCTCATTAAAGCTTGCTGTCTAAATACAGAGTAATGAGCAAAACAAAGAACAGCACTAGAACACTCATAGCCTAGGATTATGACAAAGCAGAGCAGACATCTCATATTGACAAAAGAAGCGCTGAGGGCCAGAACAGTCACATCTCAAAATTAGTCCAATTAGCAACTCAAAGCCAGCTCAGAGCTTGCTGTGGGGAAATGTAGGTTCTTGTTCTTTAGCATGATTTTCCAAGATTTAGTCCTTCAAAAGGCTGAACTGTCCAGTTTTCCAGCATGGTCAGACATGGCCACACTCATAGCTCCTGAAAATCTCTCCTATAGCCCTAGGGAATCTTGACTAAACAGCCCACCTACAATAGGGAAAAGAAAATAGTTCGTCAGACTAATCCAATACCCAAAAATCTTACTCTTTTGTCATTCTGCTAGCAAGCCAGTTTTGTTGCTTGCACCTTTCCTGTTCAGAGATGAGTTCGTATGGTTTAGCAGGACATTACACATTGTAATGTGACCTCATCTAATTATCTGAAAAAGCCCATTCATGAGAAACGTTGGATAGGAATACAGAAGAAAAATTGCGCGTTTTTGGCTTTGTTTTTGAGAAGGAGTAGTGGGACGAGTAGATACAAACTGTTCAAAATCCTTATGATGCTGGCTTTCATGTCTGCCACTGTAGTGCCTTCCACTTCTGCTCTCTGCTACCAACATCATGCTTAAGGCCACAATTGGGCCTTCTTGATATTTATTATGTGCTTTACACTGACTGGCACTCTAAACAGAGATAAACACATGCTACTGGTATTTGGTTCAGCCTTGTGGGATGCACCTAGAGCATAAGCTGCAACATAAGCTGCAAATGGAAGAATCTGTTGTAAAATTTTATTGTAGTTTTTTTTTTTTTGTAAAAAATGTTATTGTAAAGTTTATTTTCAAAATGCTATTGGCTAGAACACTAATTCTTTCAGCCATGAAAATGCATGACTACAGACAAAGCAACAAGTGCAATACCATTACAGATCACAACAGATACTATTCCTCTGGTGTGGCAGAGGAATTGCTTTTTCTTTCTCTTAAAAATGTTTAGACTTTGAAATTGCAATGCTTTTACTTACCTTACTTGAAGATATTCCACAAGTTACAATTAAAATTACATCAACTGTTGGGGTTGCAGGTTCAGACTGCACAGGTTTTAAAATTATACTTCAATAGCTTGTGTTTAAAAGAAAATCTTTTGGAAAACATTTATGTACTGCAACATAATTGCTCTTTTTAGAAAGCAATCCATATATCTTTCAAAAAAGAATCCATGAATTAAAAAAATTTTGGACTGGATACATAAGCAAAGAACAAACAGATAAATTAGTAGTACTGTACACTAGTTACCTGATGCAGAAACACTCACCCAAGCAAATAAACCATTGAATTCTAAGAGGTTTTTCAGGGAAAATAGCAGTATTTATATTAACAAGGTTCCAGAGATTCAGAGCTGATACACACCATTTTGCAGAAGTTAGCATGCCACCATCAGACACTTTAATGAGGCCCACATGCAACAAAGCTGAATAAAAAAATCTTATGAAAGTGCTGTATACCTGCATTTTTCTGTAACGCCCAACATTAATACAGGAATGTTGCCTATACTGCTATTTTAGGTAATACTATGCAGACAAAGAAAAAACTGTGCAAATGAACAAGGGTTTTTTAATTTTTACTGACCTACTTATCTGAAAATAACATAGCTGTCTAATGAAAATGAAGTGTTGATGTTTAGTAATTGAGCTCTAATTGCAAGTTTTGGCCCAACATGGTACATTTTCTGATGAAGTTAAGTTTATTTCAGGGGAGGCAGGAAGCTTATTTAAAAATCAATTCTCCTCAGTCAAACAGTAGAGGAAATTGAACTATTTTAAAATCAATGCTTAAAATGCTTTGCTTGTTAGTATTCCTTCTCTACTGGAAATATTAAGCTTTTATTTAACCAGTAATGATGCATACACTTTGTTTACTAACAAAAACCAAGTCAATGACAACAACAAAAGAACAACTAACCCCAAAACTTGCAATTGAAAGCATTCTCCTGAACTGACTGTACCCTAGAACACTAAACTAAGTGAATTTGAAAAGTCTTAAAAACTTGTAAATGGAGATAATTCTGAAAGCCCTAAACTAGCTGCAGAAGTGGCAATGACATTAGTAGCATAGCATAGTGAATAAATAGAAGCAATTTGCTATGCATTCATTGAAAAGCACCTGTAATATTGCTATTACTATGAATCTTGATTATTGAGTACATTTTTTGAAAGCAGACTGCACAAGAACAGTGGCTCTAGGCTACATCCTGAGCTCTCAAGCACAGGCAATTTTTTCAACATAGGGTCAAAGATTAATTACTTGATATTAATATTTCTTAAGCCAATGTTATATGAAATGGTAGGGTAACAAGGCTGGAAATTGGCTGTGTATTGGCTGAAAGTATACTACTTTATTGTACTACTGCACAAAACCCTCTTTATAGCTAAAATCTTTCTGTTTAAAGTTCAGCACTTGATATGAACTACCTCAAACTTCAGAGATGTTCAAATCTACATTTAACTATTTTATTTAAAAACTATCATGGAAAAAATAAATCTGCAGATAAGCTTGTAGGAAAGATATTATGAATGAGGTCTGGAGACAGCTACAGAATTTGGGACTTGGTTAAATACAGTTTGGGCAATGACACAAAGGCAGAAGCACTTCATGCTTTCCTTAGCACAAATCTGAACTGCATTGCTAACCTGGCATTCCCTTAGAGACTGTACCACAAAGAGCTGCTGACAGTCCATGAAAACATAACGCAGCACTATGTTCAGATTCTAATGATATCTAGAGATAGAAAAAAATCAAGAGTAAAATATTTGTTGATGTAGTGAGTCTCNGAAAGATTCCCAACATGTTTTATTTGCTCCTTATTTAAAAGGCAATCTGCTACTTGTTAGCATGTGTATCACTTCTCATATCCTCTGTAAAAAACATACAAGATCTTCAATAAGTCGTGTCAAAAGTACATAAAGAAGGAAGTGCACAAGTTATACAAAATCATACATATAACTGCAAATAATGATTAATGAAATTAGCATTATAAAATATGCTCTGCTTTTTAGTTGGAATTTTGTTTGGGAGAGTTGAATCACATAAAAAAGGGAGCACCATAATTACCAGTACAGCACATGTACATTTTTGAATATAATAAATAGATGGCTCCTTTAAAAAAACTATAAGGCTTGCTCCATCACCTACATCAGGTGATAGTAAAGAGATGCTAAAAGTATTATCTGGAAGACTTCCTGATGAAGATCCAAGCACTGAAACATTACCTGTTTAGGTGCCTTTCAACCACTGCACATGGAACTGTACGATGAGAAGACATCACGTCTTCAAATTAAACTCTCCATTGTATTGAGAAATTACTAAGATGAGCTGGAGCTACTTTCTCACTAGCTGCATACAGGAGAAACCATTCCAAGAAGTTCTAATCTAAACTTGTATTACCCCCTGCAAGGTTCACACAGGTTGCTGAAGACGCAAAATTTGTATGAAAGATTCCTGGCACCACCCACTGCCACAGAGCATTGCACATATCAGCATGTGCATCCCCAAGTCATGCCCGAGACACTGCCACATGGCCAGAAGTCCTCTGTCTTCAGCATGGAAGAGTGGATGGCCCTAGAGCTTGCATACAGCTCTGTTGCAACTCCATACCTACTCTAAGCCAGCTGCACAGATGGTTAAATCACTAGAAGCAGTTCTCAGAGCAAGGCTACAGCCCTGAACTCTTCTTATTCTTTTCATATCCCTTGTTAGTCAGAATGTAAATAGATTCAAGTGTTCTCTGGCTTGCCTTCTTTAGTGTATTATAAAGTGCTTTTGTTTTCATTGGAAAATTCCTAGTACTGCTTTAAGGTGCTTTAACTCAGCAATACAAATTACATCTCAAAACATGAGGGGTTATGGAAATGGTCAAACAAAATACAAACCTACTTTATAATATAAGAAGATGCAAGGATCTCTCTGAGCATTACTACTTACTCCAGTGTTGTGTAGCCCAGCAGGCAGCTAAGCACCACACAGCCATTTACTCAACCCCATATGAATAATATGCCCCAAAATTCTGAACAATCCTGCTCATTTTCAGATTAGTAACCAGAGTTTCACTGACTTAATTCCCAACACCACTATACTGCTTTTGGAGAAAAGACTATCCCACATGGTTTGGTGAGCAAATAATGTAGCAACCATTTATTTTAATCTAGTTTCTTAAACATTCCATGATTAATTCTGAGTTAGCCTTACACAGAGTTGGAAAGTTGCAATATCTAGGAAGCTCGCTGGGACTGCAAATGCTTTACTTCTCCCAGGATTAAAATTTGCATAACCATAGCAAAGACTCACTTAGGCAGGAGCTGATACACTAAACTTCCCTTGAGACTCAGTACTTGCATTAGGTGAGAAGACAAAACATTCAGCTTTACAACAGGGCCATTATGTATAAAGTGTAATTACATTGATAGCACTATTTGAATAAGTGTACAGACCACCTTCACAGGTGTAGATGGTGCTGGCTCTAACACTAAGATAGGAAAGATGAACACACCGTGAAATAGCAGCTGTTGCACTTTCTGCTTAGAGGTATTAGCATTTCAGAAAAATTAAGGGACCAAACCCAGCAGAATTTACCCTCAGGTTCTCCGGACCTCAAAGCAATGACCCATAGTCAAGAGTGATCAAATATGCATGATTTCTCTCATTTTCTACTTTGCTTATATATATGTAAAGTAACAGAAATTTACACTAAAGACAAGATGAAAACCAAGAATGACATTTTCTGATTGTATTGATTCTCTAGTGGATTTTTCTTTTGGGAAAATTATAACTAAAGTTAGAGGACTATTAACTTCATTACACAACAAGAAAAAGGCAGAATATTTACTTCATAGTAAAGTATTTCATAATTTTATTGAAAAGGTGTGTTTCAGACTGACGCTGATTAAAACCATTCTTGCTGAAGCTTTCCGTGAAAAAGTTGCAATTCTAATTGGTCTCACTGGCCTCGGTCCTGACCAATATATGATGCCTTGACAGCAGAGAAAAGAACAGAAGGCATCAAACAACACTCCACAAAGAATACGGCAACATTTCCAGAGCAAAAGAGAATGTCTTTTTCCAGAACGAATATTTTGATTTCATATCTGTTTTGGTTAATGATGAAAAAGTTGATGAAAACAATCTGACATTTTTATCTACAAAGTTTCTAACAGAAGACATGTCACAAAATCCTTGTTCATATCTTCCTATTTGAATAATAGTCTATACAATTTAGACAGATACAGCTACATGCTAAATACCAAATACCTTTTTCTTGACTGCAAATATATAAACATTATGAAGCCTCTTCCCTTGCTCCAATTTTCATTCATTTACTTCGAGAAAAATATGTGGTCAGCATCCTAGCTGCTAACACAATGAGAAAGATTCCACTGCTTTAAAAAGAGGATCACATTTGGACACAGGTCTTCCCATACACAGCCAGTTAGGTTCTTGGTGACTCTTTCCTGTGTCAGTTTTGAGATTTTTCTGAAACCTGTTTTTCATTGATACTAAAAACCCCTAGCAAGTAAATGAAGTGAGGTTTTCAGTTTAAGCACAGTTGGTCTGAGGTCACAGATTGGCTCTGATCTGTAAGAAACAGGGCACAGCAGTTACAGGCACTCTACATGCGTTACTGAAGTTGTGCCCGAGTTAAAACAGTATTTTGGTACAACAACTGGTGACACGCTGTTTCTTGACTAGATTGAGCACAGTCACGCTAGCTAAACATAGAAGGGAAAACAAACACTTTTTGTAAATTCTGAGCTAGCCATTTTCATAACTGCTTTGCAGGTTATTTACTCAGTTGTAGAGAACCAAGTACCACAATTAAAGAACAGCACAATTTTACAGACCTAAGTAGGACAATATGACAATTCCCAGTACAACTTAACATCTAGAAAATTCTTTACTGCATTATAAAAAACAGGAAGAGAATACTCCTGTTTGTAATTAAAACAGAAAACAATAAGAATTCAGTGAAAAATTTCAACTCACTGTTTTTAATAGCATTTGACACATTTAGTTGTATATGCATTAATACATTTTAATACGGATTTATTAATATTCTAGAAAGTAACTGGACACCAAGTATTTTTAATTCAAGTCACCTATCTCAAGATCTCAGTGTACATCTGGTATTGTTCCAAAAGTAATTGCAGTCCACAAACTATAAGACTTTGATTTTCTGTAAAAAAAAGTCATTTGCACTCCATTGAGAGGCATGTGAGACAGCTTAGCATAATGAAAACCAGAGGTCTGACAGTTTTATACTCATATCTGTGAGCATTTACATTATGTTCCAGAAATATCTGAAATTGTTAATATGCTATAGTTGCTATTCACATTAACATGCAGGTAAGCTAAACCATGTCTTTATTTCATGACTTTAAACTTTTGTCCTTGATCTAGAAAAAGCTCTCCTTTCTCTAGCATCAAAGCACATTTTGTTTGCATTTATTTTTCTAATGACAGTATTCCCCAAATCTTTTTTCCTTACTGAAAGTGAAGTTATACAACACTATTTATCAATAGCAATAAAATGTAGAATAAACTTTCATTAATATCACAAATAAGTTATATTTTTAGATCCTCCAGAAAAGATAAATCCTTTCTAATAGCATTTTTGTTTTCAGGAAAGAAACACTCTGGATCTAATAATTTCCTCTATTTACTTATGAATATAGATAGAAAGAACAGAGAATATTTATGTTGATGCTTATGAAATTAAGACAATGAGTTTCCAGTAACGTACTGTAAGAAACTCAATAAACCAAAAACATCACCATAAAACTAAATACAACTCCACTAGTTGTCCAGTTATAAATATGGGCTATGAATTTAAGCTCAATTTTATGGCCCAGGAGCCAAAGGACTCCCACCCCTTGCCCTAACATGTTCTAGATTTCAGCTGCTAAACTTTTAAAATACCTAAAGTGCACGCAGATGAAACTTAGAGGGCAAGTACAATAAAAGCATCAGATCTTTATCAAAAGAAGGTAATACAAAAAACCCTAGGCCAAATTGTGGTTTTGTTAATTATGGGTATTATCCATTCCCCAGTTAAAAGAAAGAGGACAAAAAAGCAGAGATTTGCCAACTCTAGTCCTAACACTTCCCACCCCCAGCCTGAGATTCAGATGCATCACACTGCACTGGCAGAATCAGCCTGGCTATCAGTAAGCTATCTAAATAGCGTAGATATCCATAATATTTTAACGAAATAGGTTAAGAGTTTCTACATAGTATTTGCTTTCATAGATGCAATCACAAAATAATTAGTAACAACTCTGATTAACAATACTTAGATAATATTAAATACAGATACGCCTAATGCTCTCATTGGATTTATTCATCCACATAATGCTGTTGTTAAATAGATTAATTAATTTACAGCACTTACATACTCCTAGTAGTTCTGGAAACAACTTGGAGTAAGAGCCACAATCCCAGTGTCGTCGCATCTCAAAGCCACCCTCATCGGCTACACCAAAGTGTTCCAACCACTCAGACTCACGAAGTTTTTATCAGTTAACGAGTTATTTGTCATTAGCAGAGGCAGAGCCAGAAGGCGATCAAGCCTGGCGGTGACTCACACCGCCGCAGGTGCTCCCGCCCTGCGGTCACCTTATTCCGGGGACCCCGTCGCTCCCCGGTGCGCCTCCCGGCCGGCCGGCCTCGCCCCGCGGGCAGCCGCGGCCCCTCGCCCCCCGGCAGCCTGACGGGGCCCCTCCGGGCTGCTCCGCTCCCCTCCGCTCCCCCCCGCTCCTCCCGCGCTTCCTCACCTCCAGCGCGAGGGGCCCGAAAGCACCCCTGCCCGTTGTCCGGTAACCGCAGCTTCGCGGCCTGCCTGCGAAGAGCGCGTTGTCAGAGGAAACCCAGCTTGCCCAGGTAGGGCCCGTCCCCCTGTTTCAGCATTAACGCTTTTTATCCCTCCAGAGCGGGCACGGCCGGCGGCGTGGGGCGGGCTGAGGGAAGGGCCCCGCCACCCGCCGGCTCTCTAACGGACAGGGCACCTAACCCGGGCGCAACCCAGGGCTCACTGGCGCCTCTAGGCTGGCTCTAGTCAACCAACGCTGCCAACCTGACTGACAAAAAAAGAAAAACTAAAACTATAACAATACCTTAATAAAGAGAAATTAGCGATTCTCCCCGCTCCTCGTTTTGCTACCGAAGTGCAAAGACTCCCCAAGAGCGCAGCCCTCGCTCATTTACGAGCTAATCGCCGTCCTCTCCCCGCCCTGAGGGCCGGACCTGCCCTCCACCACAGGTGGCGATGGGCCTTTTTAGCACCGATTTGGGGATAAAAAGCTCGCCCGTCCTCCGTCTTCCTAGGAAACTGCCTGCGTGCTCAGTTAGGGTGTTGCTTGGGTGAGATTGGTGCAAATCCCTGGGGGATCTGGAGGGCTGTGAGCTAGGGCCGGAGGAGGAAGGCAGCGCGGCAGCAGCCTGAGGGGAGTCGGCCTGGGTGGTCTTAGGAGGGGACTGCTCGTCTCCGTGTTTTGCTGCAACGCATAAGGAGGGCAAACAACTGATGGCTGCTCTACTTGACTCTCCAGTTTGAGTCAGGAGATGAACAGTAAAGCAGGGTGACTTGGTTGGAGAGTGCATGTGGCTTGGTTAAGGAGAGAGATGTAGGAAGGGATTATGAGGTTTAACTTCATTTTGGTCAGGTGATTCTCTGAAGTGCTAAATGAGAAGATTAAGAGCACATGTTTGAGAAGTAGGGTCTCTAATAGACATGCTGGCCTTCGATAACAAACTGCTTTCACTCACTTCTATCTAGTGTGGAACATTCGAGTGGGGTCAAAATCAGATGAATCAACTAATACTTCTAAGTACTGTGTCTATGTTGGAAAACCTGTTCTACATAATTTTGGGGGTTTGGTATCTGCTTTTGAAACAAGGTAATTTAATATTGCAATTAATAATGTACCTTAGGCTATTTATTCCTTAATTTCTACCTACAGCTTAGAAAATATTGTTTTTTAATTCTTATTTAAGAAGTATCATTTGGTGGTGCTTAGCTTCTTTTGTATTTGCTTTTGGTGACTACTTGAAGTACTGAGTTTTATTATCATAGGTGTTTTGGAAAGTGAATTTTCAGTTTATGTAGGCAAGTTTGCTAAAGCAAAACTTAAAAAAGCAAGCATTCATCCTGGAAGCATTTCTGCAAGTATCTAATTGGTTTGCAAATAACATATGTTGTTTGACTAATAAAAATGAGGTAAGAAACCTGCATTTTTCTAAAGGTCATAGGCAACCTATGGTTCTTCAAAACTGTTTGTATGGTGAATGCAAATATCACATGTAGAAATGAATCTACTTGTGTGTTTGTGACAAATAGGGAAAAACTATATTTCATATAAATTATTCATGTGTGATTCACTCACTGATGTTAGTTTGACCTTGACTTGCTTTTATTGTGATGTAGAGGAATTATTCCTGTGTTCTCTACAAACACGTTAGGCCTTAGAAATGTTACTTCTAGCTTCATCTCTGAATTCTTCTCTGTCATTCTCATTTAAAGAGAAACTGTAACAGATATTCAGGAGCACACTTACATTTTTTTTGTATAAAAATGAAATACGGTAATTCCCACATTAGTATGGGAATGCAGTTTTTGTACTGGTTGTGATTTTTCTCTTTGAAGCTGGTGAAAATTAGGACTTAGGAAATAGTCTCATACACTGCATTGAATATAGTTAAACTGTATCGTTACCACGATTCATTAGTGTCTATATTTTATCTTCTTTGCTTTGACCTTCCACCCACATCTTAATTCTGAGATAAACACTATATGCTTTGCATAATGCATCACATAGGCAAGAGGTCTTATGTTTTAAACAGCCTAATGTGGCTGTTGGTTTTACCCTATGAGCTAGAGCAAATATGCAGGAAATGGGTGTGTTGATCTTTTATAGTCAGCTAATATTAATTTCAGTTTTTCTTTCTTGGTAATAGAACAATAGTCTGCATTATGTTATTAGTATGATACCTGTATTTTTAAAAGGGGTTTCAATAGTCAACATCTTGTTTGTTAGTATGCGCTGTTTAAAAGAGCTTTCTTCAGAATTGCATGTATCAGTAAGGCATTTTATGCATGTTGATTTTCAGACCTACAATTTGTACGATAGCTGAGCTGCATCTTGGACTACTACGTGAGTTGTATCCACATCGTATGGATAACTCGTGATGAAATGTCTATTACTTTCTCCAAGATTTTGACACTGTAGCCTACTTTTGTTGGAACTGGTGATTCCAAAATATTCTGTTTTGGAATTCTGCCTTATACTTCTGATTATCTGGTTGAACTATGTA
Source organism: Chauna torquata (assembly GCA_013399475.1). Classification (NCBI taxonomy): domain Eukaryota; kingdom Metazoa; phylum Chordata; class Aves; order Anseriformes; family Anhimidae; genus Chauna; species Chauna torquata. The sequence goes on from VXAL01011878.1 coordinate 20,114, forward strand.
TTTTCAAAGATCTGGTGGATTTTTGAATACTATTTGCTATGTGAGTGCCAGGATAAATCTCAGACCTGCATGAATGTTTTCTGTATAATATGTAAATATTTTAGTATCCATTATGCTATGTTATCTGTATTTAAATGGAGGGTCTCTGTAGTGAACAAAGTAACACTCCATCTATCTCTATAAGATTTTCTTAGTTTAAAAAGAACTATCAGTCACATACCAATCATTTGTGTTATCCAAGTACAGAATGTGCTGTTCAGGATAGTAGATTTCTCTATTGTACTTAAAAGGTTCACGTTATTTTGATGTCTTGGCACTAATACATACATGAAGATGAAGCTATTGTGTTTAATATTTTCTCTTAAGCTTTCCTCTGTTAGTCTTCTGTTATTTTTTAGAATCTTCTGTTTTTATCTGATTAGTGAGATTCCTAGTGCCAGTCTGTACATGGAGGCACAGATTCTTTCTTTACTTGAATCACAATCAAGTTGAAATTCTGGGCTGTCACTCACCACGAAACATGAACAGCAAATTAAAGGTTAACACTGGTTGCTTAAATGTTCTTCCTTGTACTCCACTTTGTACCTTCATACCTTCAACTCCATTATAATGAGATGGCTTACATAAGGAAAACTTAACTAAACCCTAGTAACTTTTATGCCAAACTTGAGCTACTTTTTACTACTGTTTTCAAGGTCATCTTAAAGTGATGTAAACCTTTAAGAACAGTACCAGTCTTCACTTTGTTATTTTTGATACTACTGATTGTAACTTATGCGATGTAGTTGACTGGTCTTTAAGTTACAAGGAGAATCTATTAAACAAATGTCGTCTTTTTAATGTATTTCATTAGACTTCAGTAATATTGAAGTATGCAAAATAACTGAAAGGGAAGGAAGAAAATTTTTATTCATGCACAAAGTTTCATGCTGCTCACAGGATGGCAGTTCTGCAATTACAGATTTTTAATTCTCTGACAAACACTTGAAATGAAGGATTCAAGGTACGTCTTCACTCCCTATTAGAAGAAAGGATTTTTACTGTTTATTGCTTATTAATCAGGATATAGGTCTGAAGCATGGCAAAGCCAGGTTCAGCTCTTTATTCCACCAAAATGAGGGCAGCATTCCATTGCAGTCACTGAGCTGGAGTGGGAATTTTGGTTTGGCTTTGCCACCTCATAAGCTTCTGGCATGGACACTGTAAACATATTTTTCCCATCTAAAACTGCTTCCGGTAATGGTCAGGACAGATAACATCTCTGAAAGTGTTAGCATCAGCTGAATGTCATATGCCAACTACCCTTCCCTTTTTGATATGTCCTCAGCAGCTCTAGTTCTAAGCGTTTATGACAAATAATTGCTTTATTTCATGGTGCAACTAATTTAATGAATTACTTTAAATTCATGCAGTAAGAATACTTTCAGCACCATGCAGCTAAAACTCAAAGGTTTGTTTTGTCAGACTCTACTCTTATCTTTTTCAATAATTCACATGTTACCGAGGACAAAATTTTCCCCTTGGTTGGAAGACTATTACTAGTAATGTCATTGGTGCATAGGAGTAATTTTGAAATATTGTCTCTTTATCAAACTGGGTATAGTGTTTTGTTATTATGATATTAGTCATTAACATAAAAATAAATTGTATTATAGGATGTGAGTTAAGTCTTCATTTATTCCTACTTAGCCTATAGTTGGAACAAACTCAGTGAAATTTCCTAATTTATTGTTACTGCTTAAGCACAAAGTGAGTTACAGGTGAACATTACCAGAAAATTACTGATCTAATCAGGGATACTAGGCAAGTTCCAGTCACTCGTGCTGAAGTGTAAATAGAAAATGAAACGGGAGCAAAGTTTGTAGGAATATCAGGAGGAAGAGAAACTGTCCTATTTAAAAAAAAAAAAGAAAATTGTCATAGCAAAGATTCTTGAGGGTACCAGGGAATGGAAGAGAGCTTAAAATATATTGGCCCAGAAGCTGATGTATGTGAACTGGCTAGAAATCAGGCGATTCTTTGCATGTCAGAACAATGAGGTTTACTGTAGGGCAACAGGGAGAAGAGAAACTACTTTTTAAGACAGGCGTTTCTCAGTGTTGTTGCCCATGTCCAGTTATAATAGAGTAAAAGATTACTTAACTCTAATAGAATAGCACTATTTGCAATCCTAGTAGTCTTTTGTAGTGGGTGTTAAAAAGAGATTGAGTAGAATATTTGAAGTGGACCTGGATAAATCCTGGATACTTTCCTCTGAATTGCTGATTCATTTTCTATAGCTTAACATTACTTGACCTTCCTGTACTCCTGCTAATACAGCATAGGCAGATGTAATAGTTGAAGGCTAGCTTTTTCAACAAAGTAGAAGTAACACAAGGTGAGCTGAAACTTAGCCTGTTCATTGACCATAATGTCATAAGTTTGTCAATAATGCCAATGATGAGCATAATTGCAACAGAAATCATGCTTTTCCTCTATCTTAGGCAAACGGCAGCATGACCAGGATGAGTATGACAAGGATGACTTGCATAGTGTTAAACCAACGATTTCTCAGGGCAGGTGTAACCTTAGGTGGGCACTGTCACTTCAGAGAAGTGTGAGAATAAATAGTAATATCAGAGCAAGACTGAATGAAAAGTGTTTTCTGACTGAGATGAAAGATACCAAAAGATGTCTCATGCCTTGCATGTAATCCACCATATTGTGCATTTGTACCTTACTAATGCAGTTAGTAGTTATTAACTAATACAAATGTAATGTAACTTGTAGCTTTTCTTTTTCTGAACATGTTCTAGTATCCTGTGAAGTATGTATATTTTTCAGGTTGAAAACTTGCATTTGGCAAAAATGGTGTTTTTCATCTTGTTTAGGAGACTAGTCTTTTACTGCATGCATTTACTTCTGTTAGAGAATGAAAGCTGGGTAAATGTAGCAAAACAACCTCCAAACAAGCTACTGTTATAATTAAGAAGAAAAAATGTTTGTTTCTGCAGGTATTTGTGCCCTCTTGTAAAGAACTCCCTTAACCAAGATGTAATTGAAAAGAAAGCTTTGTGGGAAGTACTGTGTAAATTATTCATGGCAGTGTGGTCATTTAAAAATATATTTTAATTATTTGCACAACAGAAGTATCAAACTTTACCAAGTTAGTCTCTTTGTCAATTTCAGACTTTTTATGCTGTTGCCTGAGTAGTGCCACACAATAGAAATACTTACAGCATAGAGCGTTAATAATATGGATAGTACAACTATTGCAAGCTTCTTTTAAGTGTTATTGAATAAACTTTTGTGATTAGCAAGCAGACTAATGAAACAACCTCTTTTTGAATGGAAGAATGGTAAAGCTGATCAGATAAATTGTTTCATAATATGCTGTTTAACCAATGTAACTAAAATCAAACCTGTTCAAGTTGATATAAATGTTATAATTAAAAAAGAGACCAATGCAGAATCATGGTCCATTCCTTAGGAAATAGAGAAGATGTGTTCTTGGGACAAAAGTATCAAAACTGCACACTTTGAATAATTTCTTCCTATTATAAGATTGTTTGTACTTCTTATCCCTCCAGACCATAAATCTTCATTACCCTTTGCCAAATGGCCTATTAAGAGAAGGGTAATGCTTTTACCAGTTATCAGGAGAGAAAGGTTACAGTAGGGTATAAGAACTTAGGTTTTTCTCTCAACCCAGTGAAATACAGGCATTCCCCTAAGCTTAACTTCACTTTTTCTTACCCTGAATTTGAGCCATTACTCAGGGTTATGTTACTAATTTACCTGTTAAATCCTTCTGTTAGATCCTGCTGCTTGTTGTGAGATGGTCCATTTGTAGAAGCTGCCTTTCTTTGATAGTGTCAAGTTGACCAAGCTTCTGATTTAGCCACCTTATGATTAGTTTTCTTGCTCTGAGAAGAGCAGTAATGTAATACAGCTGAAGTTGCTCTGCTTTATTTAGTTATTATGAGATTATTGAAAAACTTGAGGCATTTTCTTTTAAAGAAAAGCCATCAATTTCAGGTAAAATTTATTTCCATACAGTTAAGTGTAGAATAGCAGCAAGGTCACTTAGAAGAGCAAGTCCATGTGGTCCTGTCTCTCTGAGTGTTAAACCTTGCATGAAGTATATGCTGTTGGCCACTGAGATTAATAGTTCTATTTGCTGCTTAGTATATTTGAGAAATTTCTATTAATGTAATTTGGGGAGAGTTTAAACTTAAGGCCCCTTTCAGAGTTTTTTCTATATGCATGATGGTCAGTTCTTTTTAGCAACTCATAAAGGAAGTTTTAATATTATCTTTAGGCATGTGCTCTTTGCTCATATTTAGAGAATGTTCATTTACTAGTTGTGATTTATCTCACAAGAATTGTCCAAAATAATTGATCTATTTTTCAGTCAATTATTCTTTATAGCCCTATTTGTTCTCATTTCACTTGCTTTAATTAAAAAAAAAAGGGAAATATTAACTGGAGATGAGATGCACTAAGATTTGTTTTGGAATTTGTAATCTTACCATTATTCTTGGTGAGTAATATTTTACTCATTCAGCAGAAAATGTTTTTTGCCACTAAGTTTTAAAGCAGTACACATGTTGCTTTTGGGTGTTCTGATAGGTACTGTACAACTGTAATATCAGCAAAGTGTCTCATGCCCCCTTTTAATGGGATAATGC
>VXAL01011879.1:4877-20512 GCA_013399475.1 Chauna torquata
TAAGCACAAAAAAAAGTTTTTTATTTGCTTATTACATTGCAGTAGTTTGCAATTTGTATTAAACTAGTGGGTTTTCAAACTATTGAGTGGTATGAAGGCTGCATCTTAGAGTGTCTGTTTTCACACAGACACCCCCTGGCCCCAACCCTTTTGCCAAAAAAGGTTGAAAAGCATTGTGCTAGGAGACTTGGAAGACAGTTGTGGGGAATGCAATGGCAAGTTGTAGTGAAGGGATCAAAGTAATGATCACTGTTGTGCATGCTTTCTTGGTTTTGATTTTTGTTGGGGGATTGTCTGTGAAACATGACAAACATTTATGCTTCCATAGCTCATATTCCTGGTCTGCCTCATCTGATAAATTGTGGTGCTGGTTGCTCTGTTCTTACAGCCTTTCACCTAATAATAAATTACTTCTTCCTTGTAGATAGCAGCTACATTCAGGAAGTCAATGAATAACGGGTGGTGACTTAATCTAGTTTTGTAGAAAGGTTATGGAAGAACTGTTGTTTTTTCACAGAGATACAATTGAGGATGTGATGGTGGTTTTGCAGCTAATTTGGGAAAGTGTGTGTGAGAGGTACAGTATGAAGGCTGAAAAAAATTCGTTAGTGAGTCTGACAGGTCTGTTGATTCAGGGCAGCTCCAATTCAAAGGAGAAGCTGCAGCTCTGAATGTCCAGAGGTTATCCCACCACGATTCCAGGTATTCCATGGAGGGGGGTAAAAAATAAAAATTAAAAGCAGAAGACCTAATAGCATCATTTAAACTGAGGTAGAATCCTTCTAATCAAGGAAGTGTTACTCTGGTGACAGTCTGTTAACAGCTGTGTTTCAGCACCTTGTTTCTTCAGAGGGTACTATGGACAAACCAGTTCCTTCCCATCTGCTGCTTTGCATCAGCCTTTCCTGTGTTAGGACAGTGCCTGTGTTGTAGATACTGCTTTAGATTTATTAAGTACAATGCAAAAATAGTAACAGATTCTTCATAGGGACAATTAAATACACTGAGAAGTAAGTCTAGACTCTGAGTGATGAGAAGTGATTATTCTGTGGTAGCACTTTAGTGTTTTTGACAAGCAGCTTTGACAAGCAGTAGCCTTCCCATTTTGTTGTATTTTAAATTTCTTTTGAGTATTATATTGAGAACATGGTGCATAAGAAAAGGATCTGTGAACAAATTTGTTAACGTGACTGCTGTTGGGTATTATTTTCTTTAACGTTACTGCCCCCATATGGATACATTCAGAACATACAGTGGCTGTATGGAAGGCATTTTGTGTGTAAAGCAGTTTTAAAAATCAATTTTTTGTCAAATTAAGCTCTTAGATTTCAGCTTGCTTTTATTTGCTCAATAATCAAATAAAATGTATGGTAAGGTAGGTGCTGATGTTCTCAAACAGATAACTTGAAAAGAAATGTACTTTAAAAGTTATTATAACACTGGTAATTTAGCAGTATTTGCCAATGCACCTGTGGCCCCACAAGTTTTTTATAAAATCACCTTGCTACCAAATAAAGATTCAAACACTGAAACTTTCTTTGTAAATGAATTTTATGTATGCATAGACATAAACTTTTAAAATCTATTTGAAGATTTTTAAAATAAAGCTTGACAGGTCATCTCTAACAACTTTTGAACAGAGTCATGCAGCTGGTATGTATAGCTGTATTAAAGGAGATTTTTATTAAAGCATGCTAATGAGCTGAAAGAATTGCATCTTCTCATTTAGATTATGTAACTGTCACTTAAGCTAACTTTACTGCCAGAATTAACTGGGTTCTGTGAATAAGTTTAAAAAAAAAAAAACAACAACAAAACCACACACACAAAAAACTTACCTTTTTTTCAGTACTTTTGTGTGGTTCACTGTATAGTACTAAATTTTAAGTCCAGAACTTGTTGGATTGAAAGATTATTTTTTAGCAGGCCCCATGGAGGAAAATCCAAAAATGAGGAATTAATAAAGATTTACTATTGCCACAGCAGCATTTTTTAAATGGCCATTTCCAGGCAACTAGGGGAACAGTTAAAACTTTTTTAAAATCAGTTAAAGTGTTACAGGCCAAGTTGAATGTTCTTACAGGCCAAGTTGAGTGTTCTTTATTTATTCCAAGTAGCTCATTCAGTAAATTCTTTGAATGTCCCAAAGGGCTCTGTGTGGAAAGGATGTTTACAAGTACAAAGTCAGTGTTATACTTACACTATATGCTTGCTTAACTCCAGTTTGTTTTAAACATGCTGATATATGTTACAATTTGCAACATTAAATTTGTTCTGCATAGAATCTCACTGATCTGTATCTATTAAATGTAGTCAATAATTTGGGCAGGATGAAAAAGTTTCAGACACTTTTTTACTGAAAGCACCTTGTTTGATTTCCTCCACATTTTGATACTGTTAAAGTGCCACCAAATGGCAGTTTTTGCTGAAACAGCAATATTTTTTCCCCTGTTTGATATCTAAGAAATCTTTCATCCACTTCAGTTGTATGGAATCCCTTATTTTATGGTATTTGATTTGTAATTTGATAAAACTCATTTTTCAAATGAAAAGGCATTATCTTGCCTCCAAAGTATGGATTTATTTTGGAAAATAGGCAATACTACTTGTTTATTGTCTGTACCCTTTTTATAGGGATAGAAACCTTTGCATAATTATCTGTTAGCAACAAAAGTGTTCATTCACTCTGTTGTAATTTTTAACAATTTTCCTTCCAAACAGGCTGTGCTGCTAAGTGATGTAGATCAGCGAATCATATGCCTAACAGTATATGCTTCTTTTTACTGTGATGAACAGAAGAGGAATGGAATCATTTTTCGAGCTATGGAAAACGAAACAGTAGCTTTGCAACACATTATTCATTTCCCTAACTACCTATTGATAGTTGAGATATAATATGGATTAGAAGGGGTAATAGTATTTTAGGAAAGAAATTGTGTTTAAAAAGTGTTTACTTCTAAACCTGCTGTATAGCCAGATAAGAATTAAAGTAATGCTAAGTGATAATGAATGTGCTGCTTTTCTGTGCCATTTTAGGGCAGAAACAAAAGCCAATTGCTCAGGAGATAGCAGTAAAATAACTTCAGGGAAAAATTAGCTGACATAGAATGGAGTGAAAGAACAGCTGGTGGAGAGAAGATGAGTGACACACTGCTTGTCTAGTGCCTTATTCTCGTTAGAAGGAAAAACTGAGATCCACATGGTCTGAGTTAACTGATTCTTCTGCAACACCATTCTAGTGAATCTCTGTGAAGTGAGACTTCAAAATATGTGGAAACTTCTTGCACTATTGCCATAGATGACATAGGGGGGAAAAAACGAATAAAATAAGTTTTTTTCTTCTTTTCTTTTCTTTTTTCTTTTTTCTTTTCTTTTTCTTTTCTTTTTCTTTTCTTTTCTTTTCTCTTTTCTTTTCTTTTCTTTTCTTTTCTTTTCTTTTCTTTTCTTTTCTTTTCTTTTCTTTTCTTTTCTTTTCTTTTCTTTTCTTTTCTTTTCTTTTCACTTTTCCTGTTTCTGAATTTTGTTTCTTTTAATTTACATTTCTGATAAGTCTATTCAATTGAAGAATATATTTAAAAGGTCATTTTCAGTTTTGGCTTACAATGTCAAGATTTATGCAAGGCAGCAAACCTGCTGTCTTGATTTTTTTTTTTTTGTTTAGATTTCAAATACAAATAATACAAACCTAGTAGCTTTATAGGTGATAATTATTTGCTGCGTGAGACCTATATATAATGATTGTCATAAAACTTCAGTTACCAAAATACTGAATTTCAAATCAGATTGCAGTAAATTGTTTGTCATGCTATAAACGTAAATAGTACCTTCCAAAAAAAAACCTATATTCCAAGTTCGTAAAGTTTAACATAGTTAAGAAACAAAACCAAAAGGGTACGTGTCAGACAAAGTATCAGTACATATCAGTAAGGGGTATACTGATGGGCAGAAAATGAAAACTGAATGTAATTGAGGGACTACAGCTGAAGAAATAAGGAAGAGACTGATGAGAATAAAGATATTTGGTATGTCAGGAGCAATGTAACATGAGAATTGCAGAAGTTGAGGCAGATAGAAAGAAGCTGTCCGATGACATTCAGAATAGACAGAAGAAAGATTAGAGCTCTAAGTGAAAGTAACTGTAGTTGGAGATAATAAGGTACAATACATGAATAAAGACATTGGTATATTAAGAACTGAAATTACTTATGCCTTTAAAATTTTTTCAAACTTTTCTTTTGGGAAGCCAACCTGGTAGATCTTGCCATACAGTTAAATATTTTGGGTGGCATTTGAATACTAGATTTTCACTGAGACCAGTAAGATTTTCCCAGCAACATTGTGCCAGAATTTCCAATGCTGCCATTTTCCATTGTTTCTCCCAAATAAGTCAAAGGACCAAAAGATAATGCCAGTCTGCTGCAGTTACTTGATTTTAATCATATTAACCTGACATGTTCTTGTAGGAAGGGATTGTTGAGATGCAAAACCCTCACAGGAGCTTTACCACAAAGCAGAGTTCCCGGATGGAATCCCTTACAGAACTTTAAAAAAAACAACAACAAACAAACAGGAAAAGAAATGCCTCTTTTCTTGTCCCATCCTTTAAAATTGCTCAACCTGCCACTGCAATCTTCAGTATTACTGGAGGATTGACTACTTGCAACAAGCATAGTGGACAAAATGAATGTGCCTTTTTCTGCCCAAATGCAGATGTAATTTTTTTTCTTTCCAACAAATTAAATTTTGTAGTTGAAATTTCACAGACCAGTGCAAATAGACGCAAATTGGATGTGCACTTGTGTAATTCCTCAATGAAGGTAAGGGCATCCCTCTATCTGGAGCTTCTGTAGGGGCATTAGTCCATTTTTCTTCCCATGTAAAACAGGTAAATTTGGCCTGGATCACCAGAGGGCACTGCTGGGTCTCTTTAGGGGGCCATACTGTTAATCTGTGCGTGGGAGATAGTCAATGACCAGAGAGGTAGCTGGTTTTTTGTTGGTTTGTTTGTTTGTTTTTCAGAACTTATTCTCTTGATAGTACCTTTTTTTCTTCTTGATCCAGTAAGAGATGTGGAAAGAAAATGATAGAAGATACATTTCCTTCCCCTGCCCCATCCATTCCCTCTAACCATGGAAGCCTGACTCATGAATTCCTACATCAGGCATCTAAGGTATTATTTGTGGGCTGACGTTAAGGATCCACAATTTCCTGGTAATCAACAGAGACATGCACTTGTGTGTGGCAGTTCAGCACTTCTATTGGACAACACGAAAATTGCATTCCCTGTGAATAAATATCTCAATAAGGGAATATTATGGCTTCTCACAATATTTTTAATTTATTATCATACACAATACATTCACTTCATAATGAAAAAATGATGAGAAAAGTTTCTTCGCAGAAGACCCGTTTGAGTCTTCAGCTTTGAGAAGAATTATAAACATTTTATACTAACGGAAAATACTTAGAAGGTATTCAGAACTGTAGGTTGCTTCTGATTGTGGCAGTAGTCACAGGAAAATAACTTTTATGTAATAACGATTTACATTGTATTTGAGCTTTATTATTTGACTTATGCTATACTCAAGCATAATTATCGTGAAGTTTGTGGCTAGGACAAATTACTTTTTTTCCCAGTGAGTTGTTTAACATGGTAGAATCCTTGCATATTCTATGACAGTTAGACTTACTTAGCTTCACTTCAACCAGTTGCATGGAGGTAAAGCTATTATTGGTGTTACCTGTCATAGGTACTTCACAAGCAGTTTACGTCTTATTGCTGCCAATATTTGAGAGTGAGAGCATAAATGGTAACTGCATTTTCTTTTGTCGTGGTAGAGTGTGAATGTGCAGAATAAGCATGTGCCAGCCCACATGGCCCCGACAGGGCTGGTGGCTTGTGAGTCAGAGGCATGGATGGACTGTCTGGGAGGGCAGGCTAGTTCTGCTGGAGGTGCTGGGAGCAGTTGTTCTTCAGCTGGAATCTGTGGAGGATTTTCATCCCTTTCCTGGATATGGTAGTCTCTCATGACAGCAGTCTTTGCTATGGCTGGAGGATTCAGTCCACATCTCATGCGAGTGGGAATAAATAGTGTATAATTATCTAGGAGCGTTTTGAAAAGAACATTTTCTCTTCAGTTGTAAAAAATAAAATAAAAAATTTCTGCATCTCAGCATTTCTAGATGTTATAGAAACAGTGGTATCCCTTACATTAGAACTCTTGTCCATAGAATTTATTACAGGAATTGATGCTAAATGTTTTTCTGGTATCAGGAGGAAACTACTGTGGTTGTTCTTCTGTAGAATAATATGAGACTGAATTGGTTTGGTTTATTTTAATTATAAATATTGTATAGATTACCCCCATAGTATTCTGCTTATACTCTGAAACATTATTATTATAAAATGTTTCACAGCAGTTATGTGATTTGTAAAACCTCGTCTTTTTTCAGTGTCTGTAACTGCTTCACTTGGCCACTCCAGCTGGAGAATACAAGATATGGGCAGAACTACAAAAATTCAGATTAGATCCACAGATTAACTGTTCATTAATTTGCTTTATTCCGCTTAAGTGAAAAAGTCATGTCTAATGAAGAAGTGTGCAGTAGGTTCTTTGATGTTAAAATGCTCATCTTTCATGTTTAAGAACCTTTTTTTTCTTTAGTTTTTATGCACAGTTAGTATTCTTTAAGTTGTGGCCTGACATAAAATAGATGTTTAAGACAGGTTGTATTATATCTTTATGCCATAATTCTCATGTAGGAGACTTTACACCTTTGATACTTTATCATGTGTTATACTTAAGGAATATGTAATCTGAATTTATCCTATGAATATGCAACCTAGGGCAGATATGTAAAAGTCAAAGTTTTAGTAAGGTTAACTTTGCCATTTACATTTACCTTAGATTTTCAACTCCAGTATCTTTTGATGTTGGATGCATTTGCTTATTGTATTTGTCACAACTGAGTTTCATTTATGTTTAAATACTTCCTTCATGTTTTCTCTCACTCTTACCATACTAGTGTGTATCATAGCATTTCTTTCCAATCATTATTAGAATTATTTCGAATATGGCACATCTTTTTCATAGTGGCTGGGAGTTTTAATAAAATTCAGTTTTAGCCTGTTTTAATCAAAAACATCCATTAAGAATCCATTGAAATCTTTTATTCCGCTTTTGTGTAGCTGAATGAAATGACAAACAAGGAGAACTAGACAAGCATATACTCCAAAATACAAATCTTTCAGGCTGTTAGAAAATATTGATTATAAGAATGATGAAAATAGTTGAAACAGGAAATCATAATGCAGCTTGTGATAAAGGTTTTTTGTGGTCTTCTGAAAAAATTATAAATGGAGGTGTGACATTTGAAGCAATGAGGTAAAGAACGTGATCAATCTAATACAGAATTCAGCATATAATCATCTGAGTTACAAAGGATATCTAAGGGGTTATGCTAGGGAAAGTTGCATCCAATGAAATAATTCAGGATGCCATCAGGTTATCTGAGGCTTGAAAGTTGCAGAGACAAATGTAACCACAATCTCGTAACTAACATGCAGTACAAGCAGCACAACAAGGTGCTTGCTTACTTTATGTACCTTGCTATTTTTATAGCAAACTGTGTAGGAATTTTCCTGCTGGATGTACAAGAATTTGCAGCAAGTTCTGTTAAATGATTTTCTTCTACTATGCCCGTAATGGTAGCAGACTGCTTTTGTAAGCCTCACTGTTTCTTTCACTGAGGCACACCACAAACACAACCAGTTTGATTCGATGAGAAGTTATTTTCCTTAAATTAAGAGGTACTCAGGTTAGTTACTGGGTGAAAGCAACTTGGATATTCCTAGGTAGTGACTACATGAAATTATATTCTGGCAAATTATATGGATACGAGTCTTTTCTTTACACACATCTGTAATATAAGAATGCCTTGGAAGTTTTCAATTTCATAGTCATATTAATTATTCATCTGCTTTTGCCTCAGGCTGAAAACAGCTATGTAAACACTTACAAAATATCTTGTCATGTTTTTCATTTGGACACTATTTAGCATCTAGCTTGTCAGTCTTGTATGGAGATAACTGAGCACAGTTTAATATTTACAGAGAAATTATGTGATTTTAATTGCCTTTGGGCTTGGTATAAACTTACATGAAAGGAGAAAACAGCTACGCAGGTATGGCAACAGAGCAGATGAACCTTATTCCATGTAAAGTTAATGATGCAGTAAGGAAAGGGAAGCAACTGAAACACAGCATGTATCATACTGCTCCTTTTGCTAACAGTATGTATCGAACAGTTTTGTCTTAGACTTGTGATTTAATGAAACTTTAAAATGACTTGGTCTGTGATTCAAGATGGAGTTTTGTTGGAATGACAACTGTATGCTTGAAAATGCTATACATCAATCACTTTTTAATGTTCTTAAATATTCTCACCGTTTAAAAAAAAAAGCCAAGTATCCACTTAGTATCACAAAACATAAAGCTATAGACAGTTGCAAAACTTCATAAACATCTGCATTTTATTCCAGGAATCAGTTTTCTACACACAGTGTTATGGTTATAATGAAGGCCTATGTGGTTAATGAGCTGAGGAAGAAGCATCTAGTCAGAATTATTGTCCTTAATATCAAGAAAATGAAGATGAGGTAAAAACCTTTAGCTTTTTTCCTCTTACAGGTACAAAAAATACATTACTGTGTTCACCTCTTGGTTATAAAACTGGAACCTCTCCAGCCCCAGCATAGAAATACAGCTCTCAGATACCTGGATTAGAGAACAAATTGTTTAGTCAGTGCTATGGTTACACGGTAAGGCCTGCAACATGTGTTGTCAGGCAGAAAATTTTAAATTCCATGGAGTATCTAAAGCATGGTTATAAGTAAACATTCCTTTTAATGTTTTGGTGCTTAGAACTCTCTTCGATGATTTTCTTAGTGTTTTTACATGATTGAATTTCTTTTTTTTTTTTTTTTATTTTACATTATAATTTTAGTGGTCTGCAGTGAGCGCTAACAATGCAGGCAGACTTCATCTAAGTAGTTTGTAGCACATACAGTTTTTTGCTGATCTGTAAAATATGATGCAGAAGCACATCCCACTCTTCTGGAGCACATCCCCAAAAGATCTGCTCAGAAAATTAGTATTCTGAAGACATCATTGTATATTGTTAGCCATCTGCAGGAATATTTGCTTTGTAAATAAACTCAATGTTCTTATAATGCTCTTGCAGATGTTTTGTACAGCTTACTTAACACTTTTCTGCTAAAAATCTTAATGAGGTTTGTAAAATCATAAAGCTGTAGTGTTCAGGTTACTGCCAAAATAATACTAAAGGTTACATGTTTCTGTTTATTTGTAACATTTCTCTCAGAAGACACTGTAAAAATGCGAAAGCTGGTTTCACTTAAAAATCAGTTTTTCAAGGCAATATATATAAAAGGCTCCCACTGTGGCCTAAATGTATGACAGCAGCTTTCTGCACTACTAGTTAAGAGATGCAGTTTTGTAATTTAACTTACCTGTGATTTTGCAGTGCCCAAATCGGAGTTTATTTGCTTTTTTTAGTGTAATTAGTAGCCAACTAGACAATATTGTTGATATTTTTAGTGAAGAGAACCAGTCACTCAAGCCCAAAAGTGAAAGTAAAATTCTTCCTGTCACTTTAGCTAGGAAGTGATTTAACTGACTGATCCAAACAACATTTTGGGTTTAATAAACAAAATAGATATAATCAATTCAGTTTTACCTTGTTTCAAAATACTTTTTAAATGTTTAGCAGTGATGGAAGAGGTTTCAAAACAAAACAAAACCAGCAATGCTGATTTGAAAATGGGTATGTTTATGTAATAGTATGATTAATGCTTTAGTATATATTAAGCACAGTTAATCTCATACCGAAGACTTCCTAGAATTTAGAAATATTAATTTATACTATATTAATTATGAGATTTTGCAAGTCTGTCCCTGATATGTTTGTGGTTAGATTCCCGTAAGTGAGAAGATAGTGACCCTACGTCTTGACACCATTCAAGAATGCATGTATCTGTCTAAAAGAAAATGAGTGTACTGTATTGTGTGTTTCAGTATTTTTGGGTGCATCATGTCTAGCTCTTTTGAACCTTTTGAATCATCTGTCTTAACAACTGACCTTAATTGTGTCCTCGAAGTTTGCAGACATACTGGTATTGAGAAGAAAATCTTAATTCTTCATCAACTTCATCAACTGAATTTTGAAACAAGTAGTAAACTTTAAGTAATCATCTTCCTGTTCACTGCAGGTAGAAATGAACAGCACAAACTTTCACATTTCTGATGTGAAAATACTAACAATTACTTTTTCTGCTTGCTGTGTTGGAAGCTCACAGCTTTGTATTTCAGGCAGAAGAATAAAACAACTTTTATAGTGAAGTAGTATGGCAATCTGAATACCTTTAAGGATAATCTGAAGGCTGTCTTTCATTGATTTTATAATACTTAATGAACATTTTCAGTATTTGTCTATTGGTGATCACGGTAACATTCATAACATTAGTGAGAAAAGTTATTTCAATAATTCTAAATTTTTGTTGAATTTATCTGGGAACCTTTGTCTCAGTGATTTTGAAAATTATCTCACCTTTTAAAAATACTTTAAAAACTTTCAAAATTGCCAGCAGTAATGAAGGCAGAATGATCAACAGTCTCCTCCAGTATTACTCAAGTTGGTGCTTTGTGTTGGATCATTTCTTTTCTGGCATTTTTAATATTAACTGCTTCATCTCTGTAAAAGAACTGCAGTAGACTTTTCCTTGCCCATCTAACATTCTTCCTTAATCTAATCTGTAACATACACAGAGACCATCACCGTTGTCTACAGAGTCTGTATTACTGTTCATTTCTAGTATCATAAATGCTTGTTTAGGAAGCGTTAGGGGAATCGATACCAGTAAAGGTGCAATTTTGCATTTCTTAGTGAGGACTGAATCTGTCTGTGATTAATACAGTATTTGTTTATTTGTAGGTTTTGTGTTTATTTACAAGAAGAATATACAAAGGAAAGCTATTTGTTCTGTTGAGTTTACTAGTTTCCCAGATGAAAGTTAGAGAAATAACAGACAAAACTGCAGGCAAGGAATCCAGACTGTGCTATATGTGTTCAATGTGCTGATATGTAAATTCAATCAGAGTATCAGGCCATTTCACAACATACAGCAACAGGCCATTTTTCCTTGGTGTTTATGATGTGTGGAAATTTTCCAGCTAGAAATATGCTGTATATCTTGAAGAATTCCTCCACTATATAATGTAGCTAATTTTAACTCTTCTTTCTAGAATCTCTTGGAACTACAGCACGTTCCCAGTAATTTCAGAGGCTAGTTCACCTCCTGCAGGTGTGAAGAGAGTCATTTCCATGTCTGAGATGTCAGTTAGAGTCCATGCCTGTTTGTGTCATGGTACAACCAGTATAAGTGGAGATGAGAAGACTGCTGCCTTTGCTTCTCTGTTCTCTTCCCTCCTTTCTTACATATAAATTTCATAAGTTGAGGAAGGCTTTTTAGTTTTATGACAGATTTAAGTCTATCAATATGGTACTGAAAAGCTCAGAATCAAATTAGTCGACTTGTGGAATTTCTTTTAAATTTGTAGTTAAATTTAAGTTAATTTGATGTTATCATTAAGTTTACCTCTAAAATGTAATTTTCCTTGTGTTAGTAAACTGAACACAAATTCAATTAAAAAGTTTTTTTATCTTAATATGTGCACTGTCATTCACAAATACAAGTCCCTTTTGAAATTATTGCCTGTGCAAACATCAGCTGCCAGAAGGACCAGGATTGATTGCCCGTTAGAAAACATGCTTATAGTATCAAAAGGTGTAAAACTTGTATTTCTTTCTCATTCAGTAACCAAACACTAAAAAATTTATATCTTTCAAAGTTTTTCAATAAAAAGAAAACATTTGTTTTAAACTTAACCCCTTATGTATCAAGTTTATGTTGGAGTGCACATTTAAAAAAAAAAAAAGTTATGGTAGAACTGCCCATGTAATTTTATCTATCTTGTAGTGTCACAACTGTGATGCTGTAACGTAGTATGGCTATTTTTATTCTGGCTCATTGTTTGGCAGCACATTTATGTGCTATTTATTGCAATCTTGAATCAGTGGTGTAGAGCATGAAGGCTTCTTGAGTAATATAAAGCAATATGTGAATTAAGTAGGATTTTCTCTTTAGAACATACATAGTTTTCTGTTCTTCCTGTGCTTACATATCTGCTGTAGAAAAGCATAAACTTATATGTAATTTCTACTATAAAGCTTGTTTGCCTTTCTAAAATTATTTTCTTATTCATCAACCTTTGAGTTTGTATATGCATTCTTCCAATTGAGCACCTAAGAAAGTGTGTGAACTCTTCTGTGTTTCCTGTTGCTTCTGAGGTGTTATAATTTTTAAAGAAGAAAAGAAAAAAACACAGCTATGTATTATTCAAATTACTTTTAAGAAAAGGTACATGAAGCATCTACTGCTAAAAAGGTTTTGATTTTATAACTTCAAGTGCCAGACCAGTTAGTATCCATAGTCACAGTGCTACAAGTGTTCAACTGCTGAAAAAGGAATGAAAATAGCTGCCTTGATGCCCTGTTGCCATAGGGGAAGGATCATGTTGCAATTCACAGAGGAATACTGCTGTAAGAAATTGCAAATGATAGTGAGGTGTTTATAAATACAGAAGCTGAGATATATTAAGAACCTTCTTGACAGTTTTCATAGCATTCACTGGTTTCATTTTAAAATCCATATTATAAAAGTAACAAAGTGAAGAATGTATTGAAAATCGCTTAGAAGGAAATATATTGAGGCACTGTTCATTTTAACTATATCATTAGTTCACAATCTTCCTATAGTGTTTTGTAGAAGAAATGGTGTAGTAGCACTCTGCCAAGTCAGTCATAAAGAAAGGGAGAAAGCAGTCCTGATATCAGTGTGCTTATATATATTGTGATGCATGGTTAACTGGCCTACAGATCATAGAACTCAGGGTTTGTAAACTCTGAAGATAGTACAGCTTCACTCTGGTGCTTTTCCTAATAGAAAAGTTGAGAGAGCTTATTAGACATTCTGATAGCTTAGTTAGGGATGATAATATGTTTGGATCATGACTGATATTATCTTCTACATTAAGAGAGGTGGTGATGTGGTCCTCTCTTCCCTGCTGGGACATGCGAAATCAAGTATTCCAGTAACAATCTTCAGTTTCCCATGATCCTCAGAGCCTTGGAGCAGACCTCAGCCATTTTCTACTTTTCTGAGCTGAATGAGAAATTGATAAATCTAACTTCATCTTCCTGACTCATTTTCTGGGCTGAGCATCATAGAATCATAGAATCATCTTGGTTGGAAAAGACTTTTAAGATCACCAAGACCAACCATCAACCTCACCTACTGAGTCTCATCACTAAACCATGTCCTGGTATATGTCCCATATGGATCTCTATTATTATGTGTAGAGGACATCTGAGCTTTAAAGAGGAGGTTAAATCTGTGCTTCTTTTCTGATGTCCTCCTGCTGTATCTCTGACTTTACAGGTACTCTGCAAGTTTAGGAATGGTTCTAGATTTAAGATAGCTTTGGGACTTCTGCTGCCAGTTTCTCTAGTATTTTCTTGCTTTTATATGAGCTATTGACCTGGAAGTTCAATCAGCCTTGCACAAACCCATCTCACAACAGGTCAGATAGCTTTTCAGCCGTGTCTATCTTTTATTGAAAACATCGTCATTCACGGCAGGAAAGATCACAAAAGAGATCGTTTATCCACGTCAGCTACGGTCCTCAATTTGCTGTTATTCAGGCTTCCATTTGGAGCATTCAGACTGCCTTTCAGACCTTCAAGATCAGTTATATGTCAGTCAGGATGCTTTAACTTCAGTTTCAGTCCACTAACTGACTGGTGCAGAGATGTTCAATTCTCACAGTTCTTGCAGTCCTGTCATTCTGTAAGGAACAAAAAGTTCATATAGTAAAATCTCCTGTTTAAGGCCTTCCCTTTCCAAGAAGTGTTCCTGATAGCCATCATTTCCTCAAAGAGCATTGAAATTTCCCATGTGTGGATAGAATTGTTTGGCTGAAGCTCCTGTGTAGGTAACTCCTAAGATTTTACTCAGTACCCTGACAAAGCATTGTTTTCCTCACTCGCAGGAGGTGTTTGTCCATTGACATGTGTTTTCTCAGTGGCTTGCCTCTCCATAGCCCTTTGTCCCTTCAGCTGAGACTCGAACTGTGCAGCAATTTCTGTGTAGAATTTGGAGGTTTTTTTAATCAAACTGATGCAGGATTGATTGTTAAGGCAACCATGTCTACAGTGATTAGACCTCGTTTATTACATATCTGGAGACTTCAGTGTCTTCATCAAATAATGTCTGTGTAGACAATGTGTAAAGTGCAGCTACTGGTTTTACTTATACATTTGTATACATACTTTCCAAGAACAATGAAATCATTAAAATCTGCATATATTATTGCATTTGGAAAAGAGCTTCTGCAGTTGTAGTTTGCCTAAGGCTCTGAGGTCCATATCCAGGTGGCTTGGACCTAGAGTTCAAAACCCATTTTCTTTATAGTAAATAGGCAATCATTTAAGAATGAGGAAAAGAAAATTACTTAACCAGTAACTGAAGTTCAAGACGTGTGTATGCGTTTTTATTTCTGTGCTCTCTGCTCTGGGATTTGGAGGATGTATAATGCTTTTGGCATGGAACATAGTATGAATTAGGGAGCATAAATACTGAATGAATGGTATTGTGAAACAGAAGTTTCCAGGTTTGAATGCTTAAAACTGACCTAATGACCTTTTAACTGACCAGAGCTGCAAGCAGTGTTCTTAATATCTGTGTACACAATGGATTTGTACAAGCGGTGTAGATAATACTCTGATTGCCTGTTCATTCCCTACTGCTGAACATTGGACTAACACTTTTCTAGACCTATTTCAATAACAGAAATCTTGTTTTCTGAGTCAAAGAAGTCAGCTCAGTCATCATTTTGCATGTAAAGTTGTGTTGTAGTGATACGAGTAGGAAAAGTATGTTATCTGTGTTGAATCAGGTCAGATGCTTCAGCAGTTCTTCAGCCAGCCCTGTTGGTGGTTGCTGTGGATGGCTCAGTAGATCTGGTCTCATCTCCTGGAATCTCTTGGACAGCGCAGGTCCCCACTGGACTCTGCCTTCTCCCATAGTGAAAACTACCGTGTTTTCTTATCACTGTTTCACTTCTCTTGAATAATTTATCCAATCTTAAATTATTTATCCATTTAACTTCCTCTCTTATCCCTTACAGATAGCATAGTTTCTTTAAAAGCTTATGATGAAACACCTTGTGGAATATCTGTAGGAAGGTTAAATAGACTGCAGAACTATATCTGCTTTGTCCATATGCTTTCCGATTCCCTAAGAGAACTCTAGGTTTCTTTGGTGTAGTGTTGCTTTACAAAAGCTGTGTTGATCACTGTACTGAATCACTATGCCTTAAACTAAGTTTGATCCATAGTATATCTTATTTTGTAATTGCATTTGTTCATATTTTTTGTTGCAGAATAGAATATAATCCAAAAGCAGTGCAAGACTCCTGAGATCAAATGAAAAAAGGG
>VXAL01011879.1:25658-47050 GCA_013399475.1 Chauna torquata
CCTCCCCAGACACAAGCTATCAATGACAAAAGACAACTGGAAAAATAAACTATTTTGCTCTCCATTCTACCTTACTTTAAAGTTTTAGGTAGTTGTGATAGTGACTTCGTGGAAGTTAATAGATAGTTTCAGTTCAAAGCATGGCTTAATTGTTTTGAACATCTTAGTTTTAGCTAATTTTTTGCAGTAAACAAGAAACTAAATTGAGTAACTAGCAGCATGTGCTATAGTAACACTATTTTTTTTCTTTTCAAGAGTCTGTTGTAAATATGGGATTTTTGTTGATTTTTGCCTGTAGGCTGACTTTATTCCTCACTCTTTGGGAGGTCTCTGACTCCCACTTGTCATATCACATAGACATTAAACCTTTCATTAAGTATTGCTGACAACAGGCAGTATCTCTTAAAGATGTAGGATTCTCTCATTTTGGCATCCAAGTATCTTATAAAAGCTAATGCTTGTAGCATATACTTTTATCAATCTTCTGTTACCTTCTGCTTCCATTTTCTAGTCTCCTCCAGATCTTGCTGCAAGACACATTCACTGCTGTTCTTATTTGCACATTACCCTTTTATTTTTATGCTCAACATCAGCTTTGCTTTAAATTGCAGATTTATTTCTAAGGTTTATTACTGACATTTAAAACCATCAGATCACAAAGACTGGTCTATGTATAGGAGTTCCTCACAGTGTGTGTTCCAACTCCAAGCCTGTGCTAGGCTGATGATTTATCTTTGTGTATTTCTTGACTGCCATTTTCCCATTGTACTTATCAGACTTTGCTTGCATAGCCCCAGTTTGATGGTTCTTCTGCCATTTGGAATTCAGCAGGTTTTAAAATTTTGTTCTATACAATAAGTTTAGAACTTGTTTATTTTCAGGTTTTTTGTGATGTATTATGTGTTTTGAGGCATATGATTTCTCAGTTTCTTGGAAAGTATGTTGAATTGTATGACAAACTTTTTGAATTGATTTAAATTTATTATTAAATTCAGATTGCTGCATAATTGTATACTACAGAGTAAATATATTAGATATTGCTTTAGGAACTAACTCATGATTCTTTGAATTATAAAACTACTGTAATTCTCTAGAACTTGGTACTGGACCTTCCAGTAACCAGGATTTCTTTTTTGTTTATTCATTTCACTATTTCATTTCATTTATTTATTTGTTATAAAATTACAAAACTTACATGAAAAGACAGCTACTTATGGCTGCTTGCAGTACTTTTTCAATATGATCAGTCTTTGTATTATATTAATCCATTTGCTTCTGAATCTTGCAGCTCTGTAAGTAAGTTGCTGCTGCAGTAAACAGACTTCACTGAATAACAATAGATAATTTATCTGAACTATTTAAAGTCTCACTAAATTAATACATGGTTAGATTTTTAATGCAAGTAGAAAGGAAATAATGCCTCATAAATCAGGTTTTAGGGTGCTTGGCTTGAAGTATGTTAAGATTTCTAGATACTGAGAACGTTTTTTCTCCTATTTTATGCCACAGTGTTTCCCATGTAGGTTTTTCTTCACAAGCATATGAAAACTGAGTTTAATTTTAAGAAATGAAGATACAGTAGCCCTATCTTGTAATCCTATGACTTCAAAAATGAAATTTAAAGAAAATAAGACATATTGTCAAACTTAGGATAAAATCTTAAGAGCACACAGTACTAAGACTAACAAGAGCAGGGTTGAAAATTTTGTCTTATTTTACCCAACAAATCTGCTAAAGAGTATTTATGACCACATTTACACAGAAAATGTTTGTCTTGAGCAGAACACTAACCTAGAGTAGACCTGTCTTTCTTTATTAAAAGGGAGAAAAAAGAATCCACTGCCCTAAACCAGTTTTGCTTTATTGGAGGTGGGGGGAGTCATGCATTATATTCTTTTCTTTATGTCAAGGGTCATTTGACTCATTTCTTGCATGACTTTATTGTTGGCTGAGAATCTGAGGAAAGGTGTTGTGTGTATTCAGTTACATGCTCAGTTTTTGTGAAAACAATTTTTCTTTGCAAAAATTGTAACAAGAAAAATTAAAATGCAGTTCTCTGTGTTTTGTGTGTGTGTGTGTCTCTGAGAATGGCAGTGCTGGCAGTTTTCTCATTTTCAAGAAGTTATTGAAGTTTATGTGGTAATTATTACTCTTGATAGGAATTTTATGTAAGTAAATATATACGAAATACAATCCAAACAAAAGTCTGCATCAAAGAAGATGTGTGTGCAAGAAAAAATGAATATATATGGAGATTCTTTATAAGACAGTTATTATTTTGTTTTCTTTTCTGTGGTATGTAGGTGCAGTACTTTTGTCCAGTGTACAAGGATTAGCAATTAATCTTGATCCAGTGCTATATACCTGGCTTATCTACCAGCCTCAGAAACGAGCTAGTAGACACATTCAGCAGGTATGTATTTTTGGAGGGAAAGGAGTGGGTAGAGGGAAAACGTCCTCTTACATATATACCAGCAGTGCATTTTTGTTCCACATGTTTTTCTGTTGCCCTGTTCATTTTAGTTTGCTGCACATAGTGTTGACCTGATTCTGCTTTATTTAAAATGTCAAATCCTGCATATTAAAATTTTCATTTCTTAAAGTTTTCATTTACAATGTTTAATTAAAAGAAAACAGGATATTTTCTGATGGTCAGTGTTTAGGATTAGTCAGGTTTTAGTCATTTGGGATGGTCTATCAAATAATTACATAATTTGTTAAAAAAAAATCACTGTTCTTATTAAAACCTATTTTAATAGGAGATGAACCATGCAGGTTATATAACTTCATATAAGTGAACGTTGTAATGGATTCTATATGTAATATCAAAATACATATTTGCAGACAAAGTGCTTGGAAGAGATACAAGAAGTTAAGGCTGTAGGCACAGTGTTTTCTTTGAAATATTCTCGACCTTAACTTTCATGCTGCAGACTCCTGACCTGGCAAGAACCTGGAGGGTTTTTGCCTGGTTTTAAACTTACTTTTCACTGTTGTTTGGCAGGCAAATTAGAGTATTCTGAACCTTAAATTTGTCATAAATGATCAAATAAGTGGTCTGTGTAGCCTGATGTTCTGTCTCAGTTATAAGTTGTCAACTATTAAGCAACTGATACAAGAATCTTTCAATAGTGATCTCATGGTATATATACAGAACACTGTGCACTTTAGTGAGATTTCATAGTGGGCCCTTGAAGTGGGAGGATTAACATGAATTGCAGACATTTCTGTTTCTTGTGTGTAAATGACCTTGTTATGTAGTAGTTGTCAAACATTCGAGTCCAATTAAGCTCATTCTGTACCAACACCATCTGAAAAACATCAATGTGTGAATTGCTATTTTATCATTTTAGTAACTTTACATTGTTTTTAATGGTGTTGAATTTTTCTTCATTCTTGCATCATAACGTGGGCAGGTATTTCCTGATATACCTCTTTTTTAAAACAGACCGTTTTTTGCAATACTGTTGTGTATCTTTCCAAAATTTAATTGTATGGCCATTCCAAATGTTCATATATAAGTCTTTCCTTAACATTAATGTATGTAATCAACAGTTAATCAATGTTTTCTTTTTTGATTGCCCTTTTATACTGAGTGATTAGAAAGGTTTAGTCCAAGGTTTTGATCAGCAGTGATAAAATTTTTAACCAAAGTTTAAGTAGTTATTTTTTGTAATTTGTGATACTAGCTTATACAGCCTCCTAAAAATTGTTGTGATTAATTTTTAAGTAAAATTAATTTCACGTTTCTAGTGTTATTGGCTTGAATTTTTTGGTCATTCAAAATGGTTTTAAATGTGAATTTAGAAATCTAACTGTCAACATGATACTAATTTCACCATTAATGTAACTGCAATAATAGACTGCATATATAAGTAAAAAAGTCTGTGGCAGTCATGAGGAATCTGTATTTGAAAAGAAACTATACCTGTATTAAAATATTACTAACAGAAGACTTTTTTTTTCTTTATATAATACTGTAATTATTCTAGGTTAAGGGTTCTAGTCAAAGTTATGGCCTTGTATGCTATTTACTGGAAAAGATTTAGTTGCCACAGTCTGATGTGTATAACAAAAATGCTCTTTGCAACCATCATACTTTTTGAACATTTAATTGTAAGACATGATGCTTTCAAGCAAGTGTTATCATCAAAATGTTATTCATTGATAAAGCTCTTTTCTTCCTCTGTCAGTCTTTCACAATTGCAACAGGAAAAAAAGAAAAGAGGTCGTTTTAGAAGTTCCTTTTGTGATTGAAAGATTTTAAATGTTAAGATATTTTAAACCTTAATGTCCACCAAATACAATTTTTTTCTCTCATTTTGAGAAAGTCAAAACTGTGAGTTTTATCTGAAAACAAGTATAGTTAGAAGATCTTTGGTACATTTGGTTCCATATATACTTTCTATCAAGTTGTAACATTTTGAGTGCAATAAGTTAAATCAAGTTAAAAATTTATTTGGGACAACCACTGCCCTGTAAACTTCTGATTACGCATAGGGTAGAGCTGGGATTGTCTGTGTCCCTGGAGACAGATATGCTTCTTCATACCTGAACTTCAGATTTATTTGCCTTTTAACTGTTACTCTGGGATTCTTAGGTTTATAATGCCAGTTTGGCAATGTGCTTGTTTTGTACTTGTGTGCTTCTGAGTACTGAAATACTATGTGTAATGTAACTGCGTTGGTGTAGTTTTGTCTGAAAGCATGAAAAGTTAGAAATATCAGAACCTGTTTAACTAGTTAAGCTGAAATGGATAGAATAGGATAGAAGTAAGCGTAACAGTAAATACATTTTTACAAAGCACATTTTCCATGATTTTTCCATAAAGCCATACTGTGTCTTCTTTAAGATTAACGTGACAAAACCACGAAGAAATGTAATTGCCTTTGTCGTTACTGAGATTTTATTCAACTGGAACAGAGCAATGGAAAAATGGTGTGTTGGGGTGTGTGGGGCAAACTCAGCCCTGTGAGGCCTACCCCTTTTCGTTTATTGTTGCCAGCTTCTTGCTCAACTTACCTTTGTTTGCACCTTGCTTACTCAGAAGTTGGTAACTGTAGAACCAGTGTGACAGCTGAGACCATTGTGTTACTCAGTTTTGTATGAAAGTTACTTCTTTACGCTTTGTCCCCTCCTTTACCCAGTATGTCTGTTTTGTACAGATAGGTTATAAACTCTTTAGCCTTGTTTATGTAGTATCTAGTACAATAGGTCACATGTTCTGATATGTTCTTAGAGGGTGTCTGAAAAACGTGATTAATAATAAATGAAAATTTTTAAAGTCTGACTAAGGGTAAACATCAGAAGGAGAGAGAAGCTTTTAAATGAAAAGTTAAGTTTGACACAATAATCAGTGAATATAAACAGGTTCTTAATATATTTAGGCTAGAAGTAAGACATTTTTAAATTGCTAGTTAAGACTACGGTAAAGTTTTCTGCTGCTTCTAGTCTTGTTAGAAAGAAATTTTCTATCTTGTTCCAATATGGAATCTTCTATGTTTAGGAACAATACATATGACAACTGTTTGCAGGAGAAGAGGACTGAACACTGAATTTAGTGTTTAAATAAAGGTGATGTTAGAATTTGGAAATTCATTTAATAATATACAACCCTTCTATATAAGTTAAATCTCTGTATGGTGTGCAAGTTGCATAGATCATTCTTGCTCACATTTATTTAAAACTTACTTGGAAAAAAAGAAGAAAATTTGGAAGTACAACTGGTCTGCATAGTTTTTGAAATACAATGGAATATCTGGAGCCAGATGCTTTCAATGAATGGCATTTTAGTGTATTACCTTTTTGTTATAAAGTGCCTATGCATGCCAAAATGTGGCTGCTGTTATGCATTTGAATAATAATCTATGTGGTTGCTGTTGTGACTATATGGTCAGTGCTCTAGGGTGAATGGATGTAAATGTAACTCATTTTCATTATGAGTTTCAACATGCATCTATAAGTTTTCCATTGTCCTTCTTGAAGAACAGAAACAATGAGAACATTGCAGTCTAAAAATCCATGAGACTCTCTTGGTGCTTGAATGAACTGCTTTTGAATTTCTTCCATAGCTACTAGTAACATATGGTATTGTTCTTAAGTTTCTTTGCCGAAGTGAAAGCATTGTGTAAACTAAGTCTCTTCTACATTATAGACTTGTCCATTATCACCTCTTACCTAATTGGTGATATTGGACATAGGTCAATATAGTGCTATCTGGAGGGGCATAACTGGATTTTTAATCTCAAATAGTAATGCTTCTTATAAAACTCAGTTTGGCAGAAATTAAGTTTATATGTACAAAACACATACAACACAAAACTGTTGTTGTGTGCTTTTGATATGCTTATTTTAATGTTTGTTGCAAGCTTACATTTTGTAAATTTTTTCACTAATAGAGGAAAGTGTATCTACTTGAACAGATTGTAGTAGTATGTTCTAATGTCTATTTGTACTCTGTATGGTATAACGTGCAGCATGTTTTCTTTAGAGGGTGATACAGCAAAGCCGATGCCACTTCAGTTTATTTTAGTCAGGAATAGAATTAACATCTCTTTGAACTGAACTTGAGGTAGGCTCTTTAGTTTTCTCATGTGTGAAGTCTGTAAAGTCCTCTTAATACAGTAAGTTGTACAAGGTCTTGCTCAATAAAAAGAGCCTGTTCCAGTACTCAGTCACCTTCACAATAAAAAAAGTATGTCCTTATGTTCAAAGGGAAGCTCCTGTGTTTCAGTTTGTGCCCATTGCCTGGCACTGGGCACCACTGCAAAGAGGATGGAGCCAGGCTGTTTTCAATCTCCCTTCAGGTTTTTATATACAATGATGAAATTTCCCCTGAGCCTTCTCTTCTGCAGGCTGAAAAGTCATAGCTCTTGCAGCCTTTCCTCATACGATAGATGCTCCAGACCCTTGATCATCTTCGTGGCCCTTTGTTGGACTCTTTCCAGTATGTCCATGTCTCTCTTGTACTGGGGAGCCCAGAACTGCACACAGTATTCCAGATATGGCCTCACCAATGCTGAGTAGAGGGGAAGGATCAACCTCCCTCAACCTGCTGGCAATCCTTTGCCTAATACAGCCAAGAACACCATTAATTGTCTTAGTGGCAAGGGCGCATTGCTGGCAACTTGGTGTCCAGCAGGACCCCCAGGTCCTTTTCTGCAGAGATGCTTTCCAGCTGGGTGGCCCCCAGCATGTGCTGGTGCCTGGGGTCATTCCTCCCCTGGTGCAGGACTTGCACTTCTCCTTATTGAACTTCATGAGGTTCCTGTCAGCCCATTTTTCCAGCCTGTTGAGGTTCCTCTGAATGGCAGCATAGCCCTTGGCTGAATCAGCCACTCCACCCAGTTTTGTCATCAGAAAACTTGCTGAGATTATACTCTGCCCCATCATCCAGAACATTAATGAAGTCATTGGATGGGATTGGGCCCAGTATTGGCCCCTGGGATTAAATGGCTAGCTACTGGCCTGCAACTAGACTTTGTGCCACTGATCACCAGCCTCTGGTCCTGGTCATTCAGCTAGTTTTTGATCCACCTCACTGCCAGCTCACGCATCCCATACGTCATCAGCTGCTCTGTGAGGATCTTATCAGAGGCAGCCTTACTGAAGTCCACGATGCCAATATCCACTGCTCTCCCCTCATCCATCAGGCTGGTCATTTCATCACAGAAGCTTATCAAGATGGTCATGACTTTCCCTTGGAGAATCTATGCTGACTACTCCTGATGACTTTCTTGTCCTTCATATGCCTGGATGAGCTGTTCCATTGCCTTCCCAGGGGTCAAGTTGAGGCTGAGTGGCCTGTAGATTCCTGGGTCCTCCTTCATGTTGTACTGGGTCTGGCCAGGATAGAGTTAACTTTCCCCACAGCAGCCCATACAGCGCTGTGCTCTGCACTTGCAGCTAGACCAGCACCGATACCACACCAGTGTTTTGTCTGTTGCTGAGCGGTGCTGGCACAGCACCCAGCCTCTCCAAACCCCCCAAACCCAGGGGGCTGGGGGTGGGCAGCTGTTGGGAGAGAACATCACCAGGGCAGCTGACCTGAACCGACCAAAGGGAGATCCCATACCGTACGATGTCACACTCAGCAATAAAAGCTGGGAAAGGGGAAGGAGAAGAGGGGCTCTCGTTATGAAGACGTCTGTCCTCCCGAACAACCGCTACGCGTATTGAGGCCCTGCTTCCCAGGACGCATGAACACTGCTCGTTTACGGGAAGGAGAGAATTTTTTTTCTCTCTTTGTTTTGGCACGGCCTTTGCTTGTTTTTTTTTGTTTTGTTTTGTTTTTGTTTTCCTTTTTTTTTTCCCTTTAATTAAATTATCCTTATCTCAACCCTTGGAGCCCTTTTTTCCATCATATTTTCTTCCCCTCATCTTTTGAGGAGGGGGAGCGAGTGAGTGGTTATGGTGGAGTTCTGCTGCTCAGCTGGGTAAAACCACCACACATATTCTTCTTGAAGAAAGGAGTGACATCTGTTTTTCTCCAGTCCTCAAGCAGCTCTCCCAGTCGCCATGATCATTCAAAGAACATTGAGAGTGGCCTTGTGATGACATCTGCCAGATACCTCAACACTCGTGGGTGCATCCCACCAGGACCCGTCGATTTATGTATGTCCGATTTGATTAAGTATTCTCTGACCTGATCCTCTTTCACCAAGGATGGCACATCTTCCTTTCTCCAGTCTTTTGCTCTGGGATCTGGGATCCCTGAAGGCCTGTCTTGCTAGTGAAGATTGAGGTGAAGAAGGCATTCAGTACCTCGGCCTTTCTGCTCATGAGTTTCCTGATGTGGTATTAGTGTATATTCCCAGAGACAAGGAAATATTTTAGCCAGCTCTTTTTTAGGACTTTCTACTTTGTACTCCTTTTCTTTTCTAAACTCTAGTGAACACAGGAAGTTAATATTAGTAAGACTGCATAATATTTATATACATTTTTCAAAACTGTTTTATATTGATTTCATATTTAACACCCTGCATAGTGTACAAACAGAAGAAAATAATTATTTTGGGTCAGAAAAAAAAAAATTGGTAACAGGGACAGGATGAGGTAAGGAAAATGTGTTTGTTATCATGGGAGTGTTTTCACCTCATCATCAGCTAATGGTCTTCCAGATAAGCAGTGTAGCAAACATTATGTGCTGCTTTGTCTAGAAAGACAGTACTGGTAGATTACCTTTCCTCTTTGGAGCACTGTACTGTGCGTACAGTGTGCAGTAATCAACACCAGAAGGCTTTGCAGGCTAATGTGTTAAAAAACAAGAACCCTAGGACACCCAAGACACAATATAGATGAAAGTGGCAGCAACTGTTGGAATTGATTAAGTTATATTAATTTATTCCTCAATAATGCTGAACTGAAATAACTTGAATCTTGGTGCAGAGCAAGGAATAAAGTTTATAAATCAAAGTACTGTAACTTAAAGTTCAAAACAGATTTTCAAAATCCTTAATTTTGGACTTGTCAGCTAGAGACATCTGACAGATGTTTGAATTCAGCACTTTCTGAACATTGTGCCACTTAGAATATGTACAACAAATTGTTAGTTAAAAAAAAAAAGTACATATGTATATGTTAAAAAAGAGTGAATTTGTCATACCATCTTGATAGTAATCTATTATGTAACAGTTCTAATGCTTAATGGATTGATTCTCAACTTCATAAGTTTTAAACTCTTTAGTAATTAATATTGAAAGAATAAATTAAAAAATAGACCTTTTGATTCTGCTCTCCTTTAGTTCAAAACCTGAAGAATAGGTAAAGAACTTTCTGGAGAAAGTTATTCAATGGTAAATATTATGTAATGATATCTGGTGTATTATATTACTTCACAGTTTGTATGAAATGGAAGGTCTAAGAAAGATTTAAAGATACCAGTACTTCTGGACACATGGGTAAATTTTCAAAAAACTGTGATCTTTTGACTGCATGATTCACTTCAACTTTAATCAGAAAAGCTACTGGCTTTGGAAATACACTATAATGTTGTGCTCTTAAGATCTACGTTTTCAGAAGTAATGCATTAAAAAGAAATCTGATTAAAAAGGTAATTATTCTGCTTTATATACAGTCTGTGTGACTGCTCAAAGTCAAATTAGTATATGCCAGATGCATTGCCCTCCATCCATATGTTCCATATAAAAATCACATATTTTACATTATTTAGGTGTTAAAAAACACATTTCTGGTTCCCTGAATTTGTTAGACTTTTCTGAAATACGTTTTTGTTACCACCATTTTTTTCAATACCTGGTAGTAATCCATGAAGTTGGAGCAGCAAATTCAAAAGACGTCTTCCATACCCTGCCTGATGATTGATGAACCTATGCTAGGTTTTAAACAGAATTTAAACTGCCACAGAAATTTCAAGAGTTGATTTTCCTTTGACATGTTCTTGTCAGCTAAAATTGGTGCTTGTTTTTTTTTTTTTTTTAAAATACTTTAGTCTGTATGGATTGTTTTGGAAAAGCTGAGCTATATGCATAGCATCAGTAGATGTGTTCATGTAGTATGTGCATCAGTTGCTTACTTGTTGCTTTTTAACAGTTCTTTAACTTAGTGTATATAACATGCTTACTTAAAACCTTTGTGTTTCTTTGATTTGAAAGCCCTGTTGAATAGATGATCTCTTTAATGCTTTATGAAAGATTAATTTGAAATTCAGGAAAGATGCAACTATATAGAGTGACTTCTTGTACATATATTGCTTACTGCATGTTAACGTTGCCTACGTATTTAAAAAAAAAAAAAAANTCGGCCTTTCTGCTCATGAGTTTCCTGATGTGGTATTAGTGTATATTCCCAGAGACAAGGAAATATTTTAGCCAGCTCTTTTTTAGGACTTTCTACTTTGTACTCCTTTTCTTTTCTAAACTCTAGTGAACACAGGAAGTTAATATTAGTAAGACTGCATAATATTTATATACATTTTTCAAAACTGTTTTATATTGATTTCATATTTAACACCCTGCATAGTGTACAAACAGAAGAAAATAATTATTTTGGGTCAGAAAAAAAAAAATTGGTAACAGGGACAGGATGAGGTAAGGAAAATGTGTTTGTTATCATGGGAGTGTTTTCACCTCATCATCAGCTAATGGTCTTCCAGATAAGCAGTGTAGCAAACATTATGTGCTGCTTTGTCTAGAAAGACAGTACTGGTAGATTACCTTTCCTCTTTGGAGCACTGTACTGTGCGTACAGTGTGCAGTAATCAACACCAGAAGGCTTTGCAGGCTAATGTGTTAAAAAACAAGAACCCTAGGACACCCAAGACACAATATAGATGAAAGTGGCAGCAACTGTTGGAATTGATTAAGTTATATTAATTTATTCCTCAATAATGCTGAACTGAAATAACTTGAATCTTGGTGCAGAGCAAGGAATAAAGTTTATAAATCAAAGTACTGTAACTTAAAGTTCAAAACAGATTTTCAAAATCCTTAATTTTGGACTTGTCAGCTAGAGACATCTGACAGATGTTTGAATTCAGCACTTTCTGAACATTGTGCCACTTAGAATATGTACAACAAATTGTTAGTTAAAAAAAAAAAGTACATATGTATATGTTAAAAAAGAGTGAATTTGTCATACCATCTTGATAGTAATCTATTATGTAACAGTTCTAATGCTTAATGGATTGATTCTCAACTTCATAAGTTTTAAACTCTTTAGTAATTAATATTGAAAGAATAAATTAAAAAATAGACCTTTTGATTCTGCTCTCCTTTAGTTCAAAACCTGAAGAATAGGTAAAGAACTTTCTGGAGAAAGTTATTCAATGGTAAATATTATGTAATGATATCTGGTGTATTATATTACTTCACAGTTTGTATGAAATGGAAGGTCTAAGAAAGATTTAAAGATACCAGTACTTCTGGACACATGGGTAAATTTTCAAAAAACTGTGATCTTTTGACTGCATGATTCACTTCAACTTTAATCAGAAAAGCTACTGGCTTTGGAAATACACTATAATGTTGTGCTCTTAAGATCTACGTTTTCAGAAGTAATGCATTAAAAAGAAATCTGATTAAAAAGGTAATTATTCTGCTTTATATACAGTCTGTGTGACTGCTCAAAGTCAAATTAGTATATGCCAGATGCATTGCCCTCCATCCATATGTTCCATATAAAAATCACATATTTTACATTATTTAGGTGTTAAAAAACACATTTCTGGTTCCCTGAATTTGTTAGACTTTTCTGAAATACGTTTTTGTTACCACCATTTTTTTCAATACCTGGTAGTAATCCATGAAGTTGGAGCAGCAAATTCAAAAGACGTCTTCCATACCCTGCCTGATGATTGATGAACCTATGCTAGGTTTTAAACAGAATTTAAACTGCCACAGAAATTTCAAGAGTTGATTTTCCTTTGACATGTTCTTGTCAGCTAAAATTGGTGCTTGTTTTTTTTTTTTTTTTAAAATACTTTAGTCTGTATGGATTGTTTTGGAAAAGCTGAGCTATATGCATAGCATCAGTAGATGTGTTCATGTAGTATGTGCATCAGTTGCTTACTTGTTGCTTTTTAACAGTTCTTTAACTTAGTGTATATAACATGCTTACTTAAAACCTTTGTGTTTCTTTGATTTGAAAGCCCTGTTGAATAGATGATCTCTTTAATGCTTTATGAAAGATTAATTTGAAATTCAGGAAAGATGCAACTATACAGAGTGACTTCTTGTACATATATTGCTTACTGCATGTTAACGTTGCCTACGTATTTAAAAAAAAAAAAAAAGGAAGAAACAAAACGAAGCTGCATTTAGAGTAGAGTCTTTGCTTCCAGTAACTTAATATTTTATTTTGACTATTTTTTGAAGATTTTTTCAGATGTGGCATTCTTCATTGTGGTAAACCAGCAGTGTTTTTATCACATATTTACTCTCTTATAAAAGCCCTTACTTACCTTTGCATCAATAAATATTTAAAGAGTTTGTTTTCCTTGGCAAAAAAAGCATTAGCTATACTTTCATATGAGACAGTCAGGTATATGATACTCTTTGTGGTGAAAATGTAAATGAGTACATGTAATCTTGTTTTTGTCAGATACACAGTAC
Organism: Chauna torquata; assembly: GCA_013399475.1. Taxonomy (NCBI): domain Eukaryota; kingdom Metazoa; phylum Chordata; class Aves; order Anseriformes; family Anhimidae; genus Chauna; species Chauna torquata. The sequence goes on from VXAL01011879.1 coordinate 38,729, forward strand.
TGTAAAGCCTCTACTGTTTGTCTATATTTTTCTTACATTAATCGTTTCACTAAAATTAGTCATTTTATCTAACAGAAGAATGAAACAATCAAAAATGGATACCTACACATACCTGTTTTTTATATGAATGTGTATGGCTGCACATTTATGCCATTTTCTTTGGCTGTTCTGTATGCATTTGAGAGTGTTACTGCCTAATTTAGTAAGTATTTCAGAAATGGAATAGATCTAAAAACTGCAGTGCAGATAGAACATCCTTACTTGTGTATGGGAACAACGAAGGAAAAGACTTTGCACCTCTTCCAGATTCATCGTTTTGAAGCACTGGATTTTAATGTGCCTATATGATTCCCAAATCCAAATTTCTCTTCTTTTTATCAACTTCTATGCCATGGCAGTTCTTGTATCCCAACGCAAAACCAAGAGTTTTTCATCAGCTGAGTAGGTAGATTAGAGAATTAGTTAGTAGCAATTCATTTTCATCCATTTTTTACCTTCAAGTTCTTTCTCTGCTCATTTTGCATTTTTCCTACCATTATCATAGGAATTTTACTATGTTATAAAATCCTCTCACTGCTTTATGGAAAGTTAATTGTGAGCTCAGGATATTATCAACTCTTGATCCCACCTTGGACTTGATGATCTTTGTAGGTCCCTTCCATCTGAACTATTCTGCTCTGTGACTTGGGCAATTCTTCATTCAGAGGTCTGCACCAGAGGTCTCTCTGGAATGTTTGCGTAAGAAGAAATAGTTTTGTCATCATGACTTGGTCAGTAGACTCATGTAGAACAAGTAATTCCTCTGATTTGATCTGTCTCAGGATATCTTTTGGAATATCGCAGATCTTTGTGCCTTAAAGAGCCAAATACTTCTGATAATGAATGACAGTGAATGAATGACACAATATAAGAGTGAGTTTCAGTACCCAAACTTAAGATTTTTCTGTGTTGTAGCAAAGTTGGCTGTTGAGAGTAGAGCTGTCGCTCTTCTTTAGTTGTAGTTTTTCTTTTCTACCTTGATAAATAGCAGGAAAGGCTTTGATAAAACAAGCATGTTTCTAAGGTAGACATAATTATCTTCTTGGTGCATCAACATTTCTAAGATTGTAATAAATTTTTATTTCTGATAGGCAAAAAGCACTGTGCTTACACCTATCCGGATCTGTCTCCTCTTATAACAAGGAGCACCATTATGTTTCTGAAGGATGTAGGAATGAAGTTAATGCTTGATTAAGGAGCTGGAGCTACATGGGACTTTAACCTTTTATGTGCTACTTCAGAGGACCCTTGAAACTGCTCATAGAATGCTTTCATCAGTTGATGATAATATAGGGGTTTTTGACTGGCATAAGTCTTTCACATAAGTTTGGAAAGATTACAGCTAATCAATCAGTGGTTGGTCTTTGGTCCCAGCAGAGCACTTTTTCTGAGCATACCTGAAATTGCTAGCTGAAGCAGTCACAAATTTCATTTGAATTAGCAAGTTCATCTGTGAGGAGTGAAGCTGCTTTTGTGAACCCCAGAGGTTAGGCTTGCCTAACGTTTTTAATTAGGAAATAATTTAATTAATTAATTTTAATTAGAAACTGGGCCTAATGTCTAGTTCTGTTTGAGCTCTCCGAAGCAATTGAAGTGTATGCGTTTATTATTGCTGTCAGAAACAAAAACATTGAAATGTAACTGTAGCCAAACAGCAAACGTGATTTTGTGGTATTAGAACTTGGCTCAAGGTGAAGAAGGTTCTAGATCCTCCTTGCTGTTGGAGCTTATTCTGGCAGAGCTTGGACTGTCCTGCAGGTAAGTAAATGTTCTTCTCCGAGGCAGATGAAATGCTTGCGTGACAGTGATCTTATATGTTCACAAAACACCACGTCTTGAGTAGAACTGTCATCTGCACCCATTCCAGAGACTTCATTAATTCTACTTTCTGCTTGCTGGTTGCAAGCTATCACACACATACAGATCTGTCTATGTGCGCGGAGCAGCTGTTAATGAGATGTCTGGATTTAGTTTTATTTCGCAGAAGACAACCCATGTCTGGGGTGGGGCTTCTGAACAGAGTTCATATTTCACAGACCAGTGTTTCATTTTTAACTTTACTAATAATGTTTTAGTTCCTATCTTGGAACATTCTTTTGCCTTTGATTTGTTGTTAGGCAGCCCTCGAACGGAAGTTACTCATCTGCTCAGTTAGTTGAGTTTTCTTTAGAAAGTTGTTGTGGTTTATCACCGGCAGGCAGCTCAGCACCACACAGCCGCTCACTCACTCTCCCCAGGCGGGATGGGGGAGAGAATCAGAAAGGTAAAAGTGCCAGAACCCATGGGTTGAGATAAAGACAGTTTAGTAGGTAAAGGAAAAGCCACGCACACAAGCAAAGCAAAACAAGGAATTCATTCCCTACTTCCCATGGCAGGCAGGAGTTCAGCCACTTCCAGGAAAGCAGGGCTCGTCACGCATAATGGTTTCTTGGGAAGACAAACGCCATCACTGCCAACGTCCCCCCCTTCCTCCTTCTTTCCCCCAGCTTTTATTGCTGATCATGACGCCACATGGTATGGAATATCCCTTTGGTCAGTCTGGGCCAGCTGTCCTGGTCCTGTCCCCTCCTAGCTCCTTGTGCACCCAAAACCTCCTCGCTGGCAGGGCAGCACAAAAAGAAGAAAAGTCCTTGGCTCTGTGTAAGCGCTGCTCTGCAACAACTAAAAGCCATCGGTGTATTATCACCACTATTTTCATCAAATATCCAAAACATGGCATGGTACAAGCCTCTGCAAAGAAAATCAACTCTGTCTCAGCCAAAACCATGACAAAAGCATTCCCACTGTTCCCTGATCTGCCTGCATCCTCTTCAGACTCACACACGTGTGAAGTTTTAATTCAGAAATAAAATACTTAATTACAGAAAATCCCAAGTAAAAATAAATATTTATTCTACCTGGGGCAATTTTCCACCAGTCATCTTTACAGAATAGTCTAGCTTCAGTTAGTTGGTGTATAACCACCTAAATCAGGAAATGGTTGGTATTTTTGGCAGGTTATTTTTTTTTTTAGCATGATGTCTTTCATTGTTCTGTGCTTTTCTCTAATTTTAGATGGTCTTTATTAATTCTACAGCCATGTTGACTGCACATTATGTGCAAAATATAAAATGTAATATGGACCTGTTGATCCATTTATATGCACAAATAACTTGTGTATTTTATGTACACATAATATGGTGTTTTAAGTGTTAGATTATTTGTGTCAATAAAATTTAAATTTGGAAAAAGAATTTTCCTGTAGACTTTTAGCCATCACTTAGAAAGTTAGTCATAGTAATTATAGGGGAAAAATAGTAAAATTTCTAATTCTGAGTACCATGAATTATTATTTATCTAGTATTCATTGTATAATACCCACAAAATATTATTGTATTGATAAAACTGTGGTCAGTATTCCACAGTAGAATATGATTTTGATTTTGACTGTGAAAACAAAACACCTTAAGATTGTAGCCCAAAAGTGGGTGCTCTTGTAGGTCATGAAATTGGGCTTACTTTATGAGCGTAAATCTATTATCTTATGTAATATGTGAAGACAGATTTATATTTAAACAGAAGCTTACACTTGCATCATTTTGGGTGATTGTTTTTACTTTCAGAATTTAGAAATGTTGTCCATTAGTTTATTCATGGCAGAGCTGATAGTAATTTATATGCTGTTGATGGGTTGTATAGAAATTGATTAATATTTTCTAGTAGAAAGCATCGTTCTGACTGTCACGAGAAACCTCTGTCTATTTACAGTATTCTTCAGTGTAAAACAAGCTCATATATATGTTGCTGTAGTTCCGTAACTTTGTGTTCTTTATTTTTTCTTCTTTATAACACTACCAATTAATAACTGTAAAGCTTACATCCCAAGTAGGTGTGATAAGCTTTTCTGCATGCTACTTTATTGCCAGCTTTTTGGATTGTTGTGATGAAATGCTTATGAAAACACTTGACTGCAATGTCTCCTTTCCCATCAGATTCATCTTCTCGTACAGCTGTGGTGCTCTTGTCATCTGCTATTTCCCAAGCCACAATTTCCTCATCAGGCTGTGGCTAAAACCCAAATCTTGATGATGCTTTTCCATCTAGTTCAACGTTGATCTTTCATCTTCTGCATTCTTTTAACCAGAAATCTTTTGCCAAAAATCTGACAAGATTGTACTGGGCGTCATCAACAGCAACATCAGGCTTGATTTCAGTGAGCAAAGATGAAACAGCTGTTTCATTGTCCAGATCAACACTCAAGCACTCAATATTTGGTCATAATTTTTTCCAGCTTTGCCTGGCTGTGATAGCCTTGATGTTTTTCCCTATATGACTAGTGGTGTAACTTATTAGGGTATTTTGCTGATCCATTTCTTCAGTGGTTCAGAAGCAGATACTGCTTCTTCAGACAGTGTTTTCCATCGCATTGTCTTTTCTACTGTCTTGTATTATCTGCATTCGTTCTTCAGAGCTCTTGCTTCACTTGGGCAAGTCAGTTTTCTTACAATGTTACATCCAGAAATGCCAAAATATGGCTCAACAGTTGCTGTCATGGGAAAGCTGCAGGTGGCTTTGCCATATGAAAGATTGTATCAGATAAACTGCTAAATTTTGAAAATAAGTGACGTAATATGTCTGACCAAAGTTTATAAAACTTGAGAATCTCTCTCTCTGTCTCTCCCCCTCCACCTCTGGGAAGTATTTCTATGGTGTAAAACTCACCTTTTCAAAGCTGATTGGCTTTTATTGTTGTTGTTATGGCTAGAGAACACCAAAATGACACGTTACTGTCTTCCAGAATTGCTTTTTAGTGCTTTTGGAGACAAAACTGATGACTGTACATTCAGAGAGAGGACGAGAGATGAGAGTTCTGTTTGTCATTGGCATTAGTATTTTCCTATTAACTTTGCATACCATTGTATATGTAAGTTGGTTGTTTTCACTGGAATAGGATTAAATAGTTGATTGTCTGTCTTATTTTAATTTACTTTTATAGTGGAAAATGGTAAAGGCATTTGGAAGTCATTCTCCTTCAATTAAATGATTTTTCTGTTTATTTTGGGGTTTTGTATGTGTGCACGTGTTGCACACTGCTTGATTCAGTGATCTGTTTTCCATTGGAGAAAATTTACAAGCATATTGCCCGCCTCACACGAATTTGTTTCCCACAGAGATTCCTAATGCAACGTGTGAGGTTTCTCATTACCCAGCTATATGGATTACATTTTCACTCCAATACCAACAAAATTAAATTACACAAAAATTGATTAAGATGCATGTAATCCTAATGTCTGATCTTTAGAAAAAACTTCTGCCATCTTTAAATGATAATCCTCTGCAAAATCAACAGTAGAAATACTCTGCAATTCTCAACTGGGATGTATTTACAATTTACCTAGCAGCTAGTACTACAGCAAAATGTTAACAGCCAACTGTACACAAAATGGAAGATTGAATTTTTTTTTAATAATTTTGTCTTTTCTAACTCATGTTGACTGAAAAAAGCACACGAGTAAAAAAAATTTAACAACAAACCTGATAGATTGTATTCATTTGTGGACCTCCGGTTCAAGAACTCATTGGTTTTGCCTAATGTGGGTTAATATATTTTGCTGTTTTCTAATCTTTGAAATAAGGATGCAGTACTTCAAACTAGATTTGAATGCCTTCAATTTTGTTAGACAGTATCATATTTTGACCAGTTTGTATTTTTACTGATCAGCTTTAAAAGCAAAACATAGTTCAAAATCAGTAATGATCAGAATCAGGCTACACATTTCTTTGTCTTTTAAATTGCATGTCTTTTCTTTAGAAGTTGAATTAATGATGGTTGATAAAGTTCTTTGCAAAACATTGGGATCTTCATATCTGGCTAAATTTGTCCAGTTTCCATTAAACATTGAGACAATTATTTTGCTTTGATCATTCAGGTTTATTCGTGTGCACTTTGATTGGCCTAACAAGCATGGTATTTTAAGTTAGTAAATTCTGTTTCACTTTTTTTGTTGTTGTAGAGCTTTTCCTCAAATTAACAGGACTAAAATAAATAATTGCAAGTCTGAATGTAGTGTTTCAGCTGTTTAGTGAAGCTGTAAAAATTTGTTTTCATAATGTGCATGCTCCAATCATTTTAAATTGTCTTCTATAAATTACAAAATATGCAGTTTAAGACATGCTTCTCATGACAATGCCATAATTCAATATTAATGAGTTTTGGTTTTGAGTGGTTCTCAAGGCACTTCTTTTTCTAGCAGTCTGTAGGAACTGTTCCACTTGGTGTGTCAGTAACTCGAAAAAAAGAGGATGAAGCATCAGTTGGAAGTGCGCCTTTGGCAAGACAGCAATCAAATCAAGCTTCTGAGTATGCCAGCAGTCCCGTCAAAACAAAAACAATAACAGGTATGATCACATCTTAATTGAAACTAGCTACTCAGCCTTTTTAGCCTTAATAACATGCGTGCACAATTGAACAGTATCAGCTGTGGAACAACTTTCACATTTAAAGAAACACTGTCTCAGAAAATTACAAGTTCTTTAATTTAAAAAAAATATATCAAACTTGTGATTTTGAAATATGTTTAATTTTTGTCTCATTTTTAGTTTAGATACTACCTCTTGGGGTCCTGATAATTTCATGTAATATATTTTCTAAGACAAGATAAAGGAGATGTGCTTTCAATAGAAGATAGCTATTCGGCTTGATATTAAATATTTTAGTCCATAACTTTGTCAGATTTTATACACTTAGATTAATCTTTTTGATTTCAGTCAAACTGTTGGCATTGTTTCCAACCTGGCATGTATGCAAGTCAGTGCAGATCTAAGATTTGCACATAAACACAGTAAAATTCACAGTTTTCTCCCATAGAAATACGTTTGTTGTCACTTCTGTTTCTGGAGTTCAAGAAATTATTAAATTTAGGAATATTCCCTGGCACATTGGGAGTGCTAAAGTTACACTTCGTTATTACTTATCAAGATGACATGGCATTCTGGGATTTTCTAGGCTGTTTAATCATACAGTACTGTCTGCAAGTAGTAAAATAGGACATCATCCAACAAAAGTGACTATCCAGCTGAGACTTTTAGTAATCCTTCTGAAATACACTGGACAAATTCTCTTTTCCTTTGCATTGATGTTTATTTCCAGATAATCATGAAGTACTTCAAGATGTTGTCTATTGAAACTGAGATTATGATCTTGTCCATTAGTGGTAGGGTTTAATTGTTACTTTGAGATAAAAAGGGCTAAAACCAGAAAAGCTGTTTGCTGAATGCTGCATGGGTTGCCATGTTATCACTGGTAAAATAATAGAAGGAAGTCTTGGAAATTAATCTATTTCATTTATGACTATTGTTTATTTTTTAACATTTATCCTTTTATTTTTACCATTCTTTTATGAATATCCTTTGTTTTACCTGTAACAAAATGACATTAAGCATATTCTTCAGTTTACTATATTTAGCATCTATAGTCCTGCTATACCAACATCATAAGTGATGTGTTTTGCATCGAAACATTCATCTCCTCCTGTGCTTAGTTCCACCGGTACCTATCAACAAGCCACAAAGGTGTAACTTAGTAGAGAAACTTGTGTGATTTTTATGTTTGACTGTAAGAAATGGGATTTAAAATGTCCTTTGTAAAACCTTTCTTTGCAGAGACATATATAACCCTGGAAGGAAGCTGATCAGGGAATCTAATCTATTTTGTTTAGTGTCTGAAGAAGCTGTAGTTTGAAGAAATGATGCGTTCAGCATCCCTTTTTGTCTGAACAAAACCTAATCATGGAGAAACTTTGAAAATTTCAGTTACTAAAGTTGTTCTTTGACTCAGAGAAGAGGGGACTTACTTGCTCTTTGGAGTTACCTAACCATTCTAATAACATACAGGGGTACATTCAGTCATGATATTAAAGTTCGCTACTTAACTGATTAAAATGTGTCATAACATTCCTGGGATTGATCAGTGCGAACTTTTGAGGTACAGTACTGTAAGTAAATACTTCTTGCTTAAAAATATTATTTGAATGGAACATTTTTATGGATGAATGCATTTACATTTAATACAATAAAAATTGAATTTCTTAGGAAACATCTTTGTGTTCATTATGGATCAGAAGTAGGAATTACAAAGTGAAGTTTATAAAAGGAAGTTAAGGAAAACGGGAAGTGATGAAATAAGTCACTGCTATCTTTTCCTTTAAGTCTTTCTTACATTTGTTTCTACTACAATCCCCATAAGAAATCAGCCTGTAAGAATATTGACATTTTCTCATTTCTTGCATAAACAAGAGAAAAAAT
>VXAL01011880.1:5202-38108 GCA_013399475.1 Chauna torquata
GATTTCTACTCCATGCCAGGTCTTGTTGTCTATTGGTGACAGTGGCTGACAGGGCTTTAAACCCTTCTTACCAGTGAGCAAAATACTTTGTGTCTGTGCCAAGAGTTCTTGTACCTTGTGACCATCCTGCCTGCCACATGAGAGTCTGAAGTGGTACTCACGAGTGGAAAACACATCTGAAAATATTGGTCTGTCTATCTGGATGTCTAGATGGTTCTCACCACCATGAGATCCTTTCTTTGAAAACAACGTTATCCTTCTTCCTTCCCTGTCATCATATTGCAGGATTGGAATTTAGTGCTTTTTGAGCCTGGCTTTCTGAGGAAAGGAAGCTAATGTTTTCATGAGCTCTATAGCTCTTCCTGTTAGTCACTTCTTACCCCAAAGAATACTTCAACTAATTGGGCCACTTTAACCCAGATTGAAGGGTGGGTAGAAGTCTCAAAAGATCTCGATTGCCTGTATTTTGTGACAAGAGATGTCTGGATAGAGGAGGAAAATACCCAAACAAGAGCTCTGGCTGGTGCTAGAAAAGACTAGTTTGAGATATCAAAGAACAAATTCTGAGATGCCCTTTAATAGCAAAGTTATAGGTGATCTCACTGAAGCAAAAGGAAAGGTCACAGTTTCCCTTCTTACATTATTGCAGTTGATAGTTTTCTATTTTTCTTTAGCATGGGTCACATTGCGTATTATTGTTGGCTATGATCCCTCACTGACTGGCTCATTCACACTAAAAGCTGCCTTTTAACCTACAGTGCTCAACTACTGATCAATTGTCCGAGCATAAACTTAGACCAACATAGTCTCACATTACACTAGCTGTGCAGTGTACTTGGCAGCATCAGGGCTGAACTATCCAGGCAATGTGACAAAAGTCAATTCTAACCTCAAATCTGGAGTTGGATGTTTCTCCCTTTGACCCACATCATAATTTTGTTCTATGCTGGAGTTCCACTTAACTGATTAGTTTGCATTTGACTCCAAAGATGACATGTTATTTTGGTAAGTGGCCCACAGTACAAAGAACACTATACGGAGTTGCCCTTTCTCACTGAATCTGTTTTGGTTAATACAAGTTTTACCAGAAAATGCCATTTTGAGACAAAAACATTCATAAATCCAGAGGCAATTTGTGAATAGCTTCAGGAAAAAATGAAAGGGAAAGGGGAGAAAATGTGAAGATACATTTTGCAATTTTCAAAATAGAACATTTCAACTTGTCTTGATGAAAAGATGTTTTCTTTTATGAAATGATCTCAGTTAAGAAAAAGGTAATTTTAAATATCCAGAAGACAAAACAGATATTTAGTTTGCTGTGAAACCTTTTGGTTTATAATCATTTTGAAGTTCTTATATGTCTGTATTCCAGTGCAGAAAAGGAGTTAAGAATTCCATTATGTCCATGGCTCTACTATTCTGGTGACATATATTTACTCAAGAAGGAAGCCAATTTAGGAAATTTATATGGACAGTTTTTAGGGAACAAAGGACAACATGCGTGGACAAGATGGAGCTTGATGAAATTGTCACATATCCTGGTAAATTGCTCTCTTCAGGGAAAAACTTGTTACAGCAAATAGAAAAGATGAAGTATTTGTGTATATATTTTTAAATCCCTTGTGTCCATCAGAATGTAGTGGTTAGCAGCAAGTCAGTGCCAGTGGCCACATTGCATGGCTGACTACAGACGCAAAGTATTTTAATTAATCTGTTATAAGGTAAATAGCTTAGTTACGCATTTAAATATCCATGGTTGGATTTGTATTTCACAACATAAGGCATATAAAAATAAGATTAATACATTGCTTTTGAAGGAAAAAGTACAAACTGGGTAGGGGCTGTTGCCACTGACTTAATGAAGGCAAACTTAAAACTATCTGTTTCTGCAAGAAACACACTGTACATATGTGAAAATGAAGGGAAGAAAGTAACTTTTATTGAACTGAAGTTATGTATTAGTCATGTTAAGTTGCATACTGGTACATGAAATCCATCTCTTAACTCTGAAATTATGCATTTTGGCTATGAGAAATACTACCAATTAATGACCATTTAATGCTCAAAAGCTCTCATTGGAATTAGGTCTACGCTGTAAAGCATTGAGCAAAGTTGCTGTCCATTGGGGGTCATTATAAGAGGGTCATGCTTCCTTTGAGCTTACACACAGGGACAGGCTGTATCCTGCACTGGGAGAGCTGTTAGAAAGCGTCTCAAAGGAAACTCCTTGGGGGCAGCTGAAGAGCTTGCACATATCACCTTGGTGCGTGAGACTCTGATGTGCTGTGATACAAGACCATTGCCTGACTGGCATGTTGGGTCCCACAGCAGGAGAGAGGCTGTGTTGTGAGGACTTCCTTGAATCTAACACAGTACCTCTGTCTAGGATGATGGGACAGTGGGAGAGAGGTAAAAGTGCCCAAGCTATGGCCTTAGCTGTGTAGAAGAGCGAGGTGTAAGAAATGGACCATGGATTTTTTTTGCTCTGTACGTGAAAGATAACACAAGGACACTGGGCTGTCCCTTATGCTAGCAAATACTATTGTAGTTATGTACTCTTCTGTTCTGCTAATAAACCAAAGAGTGCCAGAGCACAAGCACAGGCACAGGAACCAGTCCAGGCTGATTAACTGTTAAAATGATCCCTGGCACTAGGGCAGGTTTGGCTTGATCAGGTTTGACCTGGATCAATTAGCACTTATTCAGTTCTTGAGGTCAGCAAGAACCAGGGACCATTCCCAATAGATATTCAGCTGGTCTATTTTGAAGGACAACAAAGTTTAATAATACAAAGAGGACTTCCATGTCAGGTGGCCTTAATTCCAGAGAACTGTCTCAAAAACATTTGCTTTAACTGCGTGAGTGTAAACAGACTGAAGAGGTCTCTTTCATCAGTAATAAGTGATACAGAAAATTTGAAGTGTTCTAGGAAAAATATCTACAGTGGATCACTATTACTTGCATGAAGTTACCCTAACTAGTCCCCCAGGGAGATTATCTTCTCCACTGAAGCACTATGGATGGCTTTTCCAAAACCGCTCATTTTTAATATGTGAATGAGCTCTTTAAAACTGTAATTCTGGTTAACCTCATATCCACATAAATGTCCACTTCATCTTTGGCCTTGCCAAAATTTTGCCTTGGTGAAGTCCTTTGGCAATGAGTTCCAGGTTGATCATGAAGATGGTTGACTGGGCCAAACATCTTAGGAGATCCAGGAGGAAAAACATTCATTTGTAATGTTCTTACCCTCCATATCTGAAGGGACTGAGTCTGTTACCTATTTTTTGGCCTTCTTATTTTCTTCGTCTGTTGCTGCCGTGTGTTTGCCACTCCGTAGGGACTGAAACAAACCTATCCTTGAACATAACTGTTCCCTAAAGTGCATGGTTGTCCTGTCAACCTCACTATTTACTCTGTAATACTGCTTTTCACTTCCCTCCAACTGACTGTGAACAACTTAAGATGTCTCCGGGGCAGTAAAGAAACAAAGCCAGCTGAACACGAAAACTCTTCACTTCTCTGAGTCTCAAAAACGAGTAGGGTTGCAGGAGAAGGAAAAAGGGAAGAAGAGTATTGTTTGTTACAGCTGCCAGTAAATAACTGGGTTTGCACTGTATTATTCTGTGCCAGCACCCAATTTATTCATTAGTTATTGCTTGGTTTCCCAGCATGTTTTTATGTTCTCAATTTTCAGCTTTGTTTTCAGTTTCAAGAGACTTTGATACTGTGTGTAAGAGGAGTCATCCTGGAGAGGGGCTGTCCTGTAATGGGTGATAGTTAGGCACTTTATCCCTGATGGAAGAACTTTCATTTGCCTATGGATGTAATAGGCACGGTGTCATCTCTGCCAGTTTCCTGAGGAACCTTGCAGCTCCATCCACATGCACATGAAATATGCTGAATCCTTTGGTATTAGCAGAGCAAGTGGCAGGTTGAGCTCAGTGCCATGGATTGTCTTGGGATTCTGCTCATCCTAACACTGACTATTGGTTGGGAGATCTGTTTTTTTCCTGAGATAAACTGGCCAAAACCCAATTATAATTTTTGTTGACATGAGTCTGGTTTTCTCAATGAGTAATCAGCTCTGGAGTTCTAAGAAAGGAAGATTTTTCAGTTAATATATTAAAATTCAGTTCATTGCCAAGTTCATTTTATGAATGTTAAAAGCAGTAGATGAAAATGAAATTTTCTTATTAAAAAGTTGCTAAGAAAACAGCTCTTCCTTTTGAGTTTGTCTTTTGGAAAACCTTGCTTTCAGAGAATATTTGAGCATTTCCCTATTTCTCTTATGCTTGACCCATCCATGAAATGGATCTGGAGTGGGAATTTTGAGGAAAAGAGGCGAAAGTGCCAGAAGGAGTTAACTGTGAAGTCCTGCAATGTGGTATTACAGTACCATTAGTAATTTAGTATATAATTATAATAATAATTATAATAATTATAATAAAATACAATTAGTATTACTAGTAACAGGCCATACATAAGCTTTGTACTGAGTTTGCGAGGCTGCAAGACTGATGTTTGTCAGGTCTGCTCATGCTGAAATTTTCTTGACCCGCCTACAGCTTTGTTTGATTTTGTTTAGCTATGACAGCAATTTGTTTAATTGTTCATGTGTCTGTATCTAACTTTCTTTGTTTATGTTTGCATGGTATAACAATAATTTTTGGTATGAGTAACAAGCAGTTTGAGGCAGAATAAGATATTTATGACTCTAACATGCAGTGTTGAGAATACAGCAGCAGAGACCCTCAGAAGTGGAGACACTACAGACCTGGAGCTGGACAAAGCTTGTTATAGGGGTTATAAAGACAACAAACAGAATCTAACATATGGAAATGGCACAGTGTGTGGTAAATTATATGTAACTTTGAGCAGCAGATCGATGAGGAAAGGGAAACATAGAAATGTGTGTTAGAAAACATATATAAATGACTCTAAGTTGAAGGAGACAAGATGAAGGAGGAAAAGTAGAAGCATAGAGGAAGAGGAAACCATCTACATGACCATCCTAATCATCCTGGTGAAGGACTCAAGACATAGACAACTCCCTGTAACATCCCACTACTTCTGGCAACAGTGTGAAGCCACTGACCTCAGCACCCAGAGGACCAGGAGGAGGGTGAGAGTAGCATCAGGAAAACGTGTAGAAACTAAGAACTGTATACATTACAATTTTAATGGTATTAATATTATTGCAACTTTTTTTTGTATTTAAGCACTCTACCTGCACTATTGTTGTTTTCTGTAATAATTAGATCTACACTAACGATGATTCTTGAATTAGACTGTTAAGATTTCCATTATACTAATGATAACTTCTCCGCTTTACATAAGCTTTTTGCCCATAAACAAAATTTTGAACTTACCAAGAGCCACACAGCCAAGCCTACCTCACATGATCGATAGTGCAGGTCATGTGCCTGGGGCACTCAGGCACACAGGGGAGGGCTACAGCACGTTAGTCACATGGTATGAAACAGCCAGACCTCTTCACGGGTGGAACTTTTCAAGTCAAAGCTCTAGAGTAGGAAGTGATGTATGTTATGCAGCTTCTAACAGAGATGGATTATAACAGGAGCTGGGCAATTAGCTACTGTCACAACACAGGTGAAATAATAACAGTGAGTTCGTGGCAGGCAAGTAGCAGCTAGCAGAGCTACAGATCAAATGCTCCTGCCAGGTAAATCGATTTTGTATATCACAGAGTTATTCCGGGAGAGGATGTTGGGTACAATAACTACAAATAACTATAAATGCGTGTGTGTGTGTGTTGTTTTTTTTTCCTTTTAAGTAAGGTTTTAATGACATTTCTTGGAGAAGAATAAGAGAGAGCCTGGCTGGGAGCAGAAAGTAGAACAACTCAACATGTTTAAGGGGAGTTAAATCTCCTTTAGAGTGAAATCCCACTCACCTCACCACAGTGGACTTTGGTCTCCAGGAATGGGCATCTTCTCACATATATCTCTGCTCTCTGGAAGGTAGGTCTTCATGCTGAGCCGGTAATCTGGAGCTCTTCCCTAAACAGAGAGAGAGGTTTATTCATCCCATGCTGAGAGAAACCATGTATAGGAGAGGAAGGTTAAACTGCCCTCTGAAGCTGCCTTTCTTGATGTTTTCTGGAGACAGCCAAGGAAACCAATTTCAGTCAAGGGCCTCAGCCACAGTGTCTCAGAAACGAGTCCATAACAGTATGAATAGTTTGTGCAGGTTGTCCAGTTACTGCGTTGTCTGAAGTAACTCTCTACTTGAAAAACTCTGTTAACATTTAAAGATCTGAACCCTTCACCTTCTGAGTGGAGTAAAGACCACTATCAATTGTAAAGAAAAGGAGGTGCTAAGAATTGAGCAATGGGACCTTTGGTCTGGGTCCCCTCTGTGCTCTAGTGATTTGACATCAGATTCTCTGTGTTTATTTAGGGTTGGGTTTTATTTTTTATATGTAATTATGTTCAAAGCAAGTCACAGAAAGCTGAGCAGAGAAGTTGCTTGCAGTAACATTACACACTGCTGAGTGGCTATCTTGATCTCCTGTGATGACATGAAAGGAAAGCCAAACAAACACCCAGCAGACATGTTGGCTTTGCTTGTGTGAAGAAGAGATAGCAAATCTTAGGGAAACATGTTCCTTATTATTTTCAATAATGAAGACTGCCATATTATACTTTAAGCAGACTTGGTGCTGATACTTGAAAACATACAGTCTTAATGAATTCTACACCAGTGTGTCATTAGCTATTATTTAGTGTTCTGGCAACTGAATGCTAATGACATGCTTATGGGTGGTGCATAGGAAGAAAGCAAACAACTATCATATTTTTGGTTTTAAAGTATTAGGTGAATAAAAGATGAAGAGAGATCAGTTTGTAGCTTCTTGCAGTGTAATAGGCTTCAACAGCGAAGTTATTCTTCAGGATGTAATTGCTGGTGATGTAGTAAGTGTGTTATTTTAGAAATTTCAGTTTAAACACTGATTTTCTTAAAATCCATTTTAGACTAAAAATCTCCACATTTTTAGATATCATGTTCCATTGTGGTTGAAGACATATACGTTTTTCTTGATATATGTCATTTTATTTCCCTGCTGAACCAGTGGCGACAGTACACTCAGTATAAATGTATAGAATAAACTTAAATGTCTACAGTTTGAATGAGGTCACTTGCCCCAACTATCTCTAGGTGTAGGCCCATTGATTTCAGAGAAATGCATCTATTCAGGACCTTCAGTTGAACATGCAATGTTCATACTAGAAGACTGAGGATGAGCTTCACTTCCATTCAGAAGTTAATAGGACTTCCCAGTGATATGATCCTTAATTTAACCAAGTGGAGAAGTGTGGCTGTAGCCCTGATGGCATCTGGCCCCATTAGTACGGCTCAAGGTCCAGGTGGAGATCTGTGACGACTGGTGTCCCTCAGGAGTCTGTACTGGGACCAGTGCTGTTTAATATTTTTATTAACAACATGGACAGTGGGATTGAGTGCACCTTCAGTAAGTTTGCAGATGACACCAAGCTGAGTGGTGCAGTTGATACGATAGAAAGAAGGGATGCCATTCAAAGGGACCTGGTCAAGCTTGAGAAGTGGACTCACGTGAACCTCATGAAGTACATAAAGATCAAATGCAAAGTAACATACCTGGTTTGAGGCAATCGCAAACATCAGTATAGACTTGGGGGTGAATGTATTGAGAGGAGCCCTCAGGATAAGGACTTGAGGGTACTGGTGAATGAAAAATTGGACATGAGTCGGCAGTGCGTGCTTGCAATCCTGAGCTGCATCAAAATAAGCATGGCCAGCAGGTCCAGGGTTGTGATTCTCCCTCTCTACTCCACTCTCANGGGCTTACAGGAAAGATGGAGACTTTTTACAAGGGCATATAGTGATAGGACAAGAGGTAATGGTTTTAAACCAAAGGAGGTAGATTTAGATTAGATATAAGGAAGAAGTTCTTCACTATGAGGGTGGTGAGACACTGGAACAAGTTGCCCAAAGAAGTTGTGGATACCCCATCACTGAAGTGTTCAAGGTCAGGTTAGATGGTGCTTTGGGTAACCTGATTTAGTGAAAGATGTCCCTGCCCACAGCAGAGAGGGGTTGGACTAGATGATCTTTAAAGGTCCCTTCCAACAGAAACCATTCTATTATTCTATGATTCTATGAGTACATGTACTACATGTGCAAATCATGTAAAAATTATAAAGTCAAACAAGTTCATTTTTAGAGATGTTTTCCTCATTTATACACTTCTGGCAACAAAGTGAGCTTAGTCAAATGTTATTTATTTGTTGGGCACAATACCCTTTCTACGACATGGAGGGCATTCTGAGTTCAGGCCTGCATCTCGTGTCTGCCATTGATACCTTACAGTCCTTGGATAATGGCCTGCACAAAGCTGTGTTCTGACCATGATGATCATTTTTCTTTTCGTAGTAGATCAGAATCACAGAAAGCAAAGTGGAAAACACCTATAACCTGTCCCTTTATCCTAAGATAGGATTAACTATACCTACACTATTACTGGCAGATTTTTGGCTGTTTCATAAAAACTGCCACTAAAAGATTTTTGACAATATCTGTAAGCAATCCGTTCCAGTTCTTAAAGACCTGCTTTCTTAGAATGTCCTTTCCTTATGTCTGATATGAAACTACCTGACTGCTATTTAAACCTGCCACTCATTGGAGTGGGGAGAAGTGTAGTCCCTTTATACAGACCAACTTTTACAGTTTTTGAAGGCAGTTACTGTGCATCACCTCAACATTCTCTGGACTGTAAAAGTCCAAAGGGACTTTCCCTAGCAAGTGACAGGAGTTTGTGGATCCCTCTCTGAGAGTCACATAACCAACAAAGGAGGTCTGCAGAATAATTATAGTGTCTGTTGTCATTGTTATTTATGATGACTTCTAGAAACCCAGCTGCTATGAACCAACAATGCTATCTGCACTTTAGTTTCAACTCTGCAGGCATTTTTCTCTGAAAAAGAAAAAAGTGAGACACTAGAGCTTCTCCATTTCTGAGTTAGCTGTTACGGTTGTCTCCAAATTTAATGTCCAATCCCTTCAGCATGTGAACTATTTCCATACTGTGACTAATGTTGACTAAAAATCATCCCATGCCTGAAGTTTCTCACAGTTCTTCCAAGATGCAATTTATTGTCTAGTTCAAGAAGTCTGTCTAGGTTTAGTTGTAGCAAAAGGAAGAGTGGATTCAATTGACTAAATATGGTCATCAACAGCCCTATGAGCATTTTAGAATATCCAAGATCTTGACATGAAACTGTTGATACAACAGACAAGTTGTAGTGAAGATCCTGAACTTTCTGGAATAGCAGCTAAAGGCCAAGTGAGACACCTTGTAGTGCCATGTTAGACATGGTGGAAACTTAAATCTCTCCACAGCAACCAGGAAGGTAGGATTCAGCTCCAAATAAAACAACCTAAATTTAGGTGTCTGTATGTAGGTGTCTGCAAGCACAAGATATGCCAAGCCATCAAAGACCTATTCAGCATAATCTGTGGTACTAAGAACATTATTGCTTGAACATGGGCTCCAATTGCCATCTGAGACTTCCTATGGTACCTGAGATATCCAGAGGATATGGTAAATACGACACAGGACCTATAAGAGGTCCACGGCCTTCTGGACCAGCAGCTGAAAGTCAGGCAGGCTGCCCTGGGCATTTCATGTTTAGACAACAGAATCAAGCTCTAATTTCTTGAGATTTGCAGTGAATTGTAAAATGGTTTACCACTGAGATTAAGGAGTATAATTTTGATATGAAGATGACAACTCATTTTTATCTTTTGTCTCTCCCCCCCGCCCTTGTATAAATAAGATCTGGAAGTATGGAGCCAAAAGGAGAAATGAGTTTAAAAGTAGTCCCTGAGGCTGTTAACATTAGTGGTCTGGCTGAAATGTTTGGCCCAGGGTGTAGAAAAGCCCCTAACTGCCAGTAGCTAAAAGAGTCTTCCAAAATAACGATCATTTTAAACTTGTGTTCCTTTTGTTTTGGCCACTCTAGGGAACAAGATAGCAATCTAGGAGGACCTTTGGTATGGCACAGTTTGACTATTCTTACACACACACAAAGTGCTAGCATTAACATTTGGTGTTACAAGAAGCACCACTATAGCACATGATCATAACCTCCAAGCACTGGCAAGGCAGAAGTGTTTTTCAGAGCAGAATTCTCACTAGCACTCCAACAGTGAAGTTTTGAGTATTACTATTATGAAAAAAGAGACTCACTGTAAAATCTTCCCTAGGAACTACAGCTCCATCCCCACGCTTCTCTCCCCTCCTCCCCTTTGAGTAATTGGAAAGAAAACATTGGAAATTATATGTGAGAAGTGCTCCTGGCATGGTCACCAGCTGCGGCTGAAGTGATGAGACATTGTGAAATCCAAATGAATAGTTCATTATGAGGAAAAGCTTTGTTCAAGCATTATGCAGTGCTGAGGAATCCGCACCTCATTGGCAGGGGAAGAAAATGTTCTGTTTCAACTCCTTGAAGAGATGTTACCCACTTCTTGTGGGCAGTCACGTCAGTGTTATAGCTTCCCTCTTTATTCCAGCTATGTAAAAAATTTTGACCATATCAAACATGCTGACTGCTGCATTACTTGGACAAATATTCTCTGCAAGGAGCAGAGTTCTGGAAAACAGTAAAGGATCTCTGGGTCCTCTTCTTCTCTTCTTACCCAAGATTTGTTTATATATGAATGATATGTTACTTTATATATAAAAAAGTAGCAGGTCTCTTTAACGTGGACTTGCTCGGGAGGAACATACAGATCCCATGCAATACTGTTCTTAATACCTACGATGGCTTTTCCCATGGAGTTTGCTTGAGGTAGTGATCAAGAGTTGGACTGTTCCTTTATCAGTCTTTAACTTAGGTTCTTCCCAAAGGTGACCTGAAGATAGTCACATCTTCTATAACCAGAAAGGTTGTAGAAGTATAACATTTTCACATGGAGAAAGCAAAATATGCAAAACTAGTACACAGCAATGTAAGCTACAGTGGATCTACATTACAATTCTTTGTGGCTTACTTGTGGATTGGCTTTATCTAACTTAACATGAACTGTCTAAAGGCTGAACTGTTTAAACCAGTAAACCAAATTCCCTCCCAGTCAGTGGAAGAGGAACATTTAGTTAATTCAACCCTCCATCAGTTAAGCTTTAATGTTGGACACAGTTGATATGATGAGTTATACCTTATTTATTTTGACAATAGTCAATTTTTCTAGGGTGCAGCTAGGTTGAACAGGAAGCACGGAAACATACATGTTGAAAAAAACTTACTCTTGCTGAAATTGAACTATGCTTTGCTATTGACTACCATGCATCAAGTTTTAACCTCTGATGTGCATAAAAATACTTGTAGTATTATGCCATGATCTATCTTTGGCCTTTTTCTCCCTGCACATGATACAAAGGATGTTGATTAAGCAAGTATCTCAGAAAAAATATTCAGCACGGACAGTGGTCATACTGGTTGTTAGTTGGAATTTTTAAAATCAATGTGACACTTTCTGCTATGGATTTGCTAGGAAATTTTGTGGATAGTCTATAATGAAGTAACAGAACACGTCTGGAAAGGTGACTAGCGAAAGCAGTACTGCATTCCCATTGAATATTCACTTTCTTAACTCTGACGACCTCATTCCATATTTCCACTGCATGGAATTATTATCTTTCTGACATAAACTTCACATAGACATGCACTTTTTGATCTCTTCCCATACAATTTGCTGGAGAATATGACATGAAAAATCCTGATAAAAATCCATGTTTTATCTCTATCCTTAGCAGAAACTATACTTAAAGTTCAGGGGTTCTGTCAGCCCTGTCAGTCATCCTTTTTTTACCTGCATCCTTTCCCCAGTCACTATATCTCAATTTATTTAGTCTCCGTGAAGCACCTTCCCTAAATTTTTGATACTTTCTCACCTAAATATCTAATATCTATATAGTGTCAAGTTTAAGATTTCAGCCCTTGGAGCTCACTGGGCTGCATTTCTCACTCTGCAGAAACTGAAAAAGATTCTCTTGGTGAATGGAAGTACCCAAAAGAGGCAACTAGTTGTAGAATTTTTTGAGTTTAAGAGAGAACCAATTGAATTGTTGCACCTCGGACCTTAGGGAAGATTTCATATGCATCTAACCTTTAGAGTTCAAGCCCATCTACACAGAAGTATCTTAGGAAAACAGAAATATCTATGGATCCTTGCTACACAAAGCTCTTGGATTACTTCTATTTGTCTATAAGTTGGCAACAGTTTTCACTCTCTAGATACAAAAAGATAGCAGCGAAAAGATGGATCTTTCCATTCTGCGGTTGGATCAACTCTATTAGCTACATAATATCTATTACAATAAAATAAAATATGGCTGAATTTTCACAGACAACAGGAATTCATTGTTACTGAATGCAGCTATATTCTTTTAAATTTGCAAACGTCTCTTTATAATTATGATAGATATTGTTAAATTCGTAATTAGTCCATTTTACTGTAAGCAACAATAAAAGATATAACAATATATGCATTTAAGTGTAGCTGGCTTAAAAGAAATTTTCTCATCTTCTTTCTTTGCTTCTTGTGTTTATATCCCCAGGACAAGACTGGTCAAGATTCAATCTGTGGTACTTGCAAAAGTCAATGAATATAAAAGCCCATTATGTTAAAGGGCTCTTTAGGGCTATAACACTCTTAACAAGCCTCTCAGGGCTAACATTTAACACGTGTGCCCTATAGAAGCCTACAATTTACCACGTGCCATCAATTTCATATAGACCCATATATTGCTGTCAACCAGGTGCAGCTCTGCCTGCTCCACGAGAGTTTAAGTGTTATAGTGCAACCCATGATGGCTTAAGTATGCTAAATAGCTAGCTGCTCTCCCGCTTTGTTGAGGTTACATGCTGAGACCAAAGCTGGTAATGCCTGAAAATTATGTCTCACCTATTTTCACTCCCTCTTTCATTGGACAAAGAAAGCAATACTGATATATAAAGCCAGCAGTCCTCCAGCCTCAAAAGAACACGTGGCTTTTTATATTACTTAGTGTTATTTAACATAATAATGAAATCTCATCATCTAAATTTCTAACTTTAAAATCTGTTAGGGATCAAAAATCTTGGCTCTGTATTTTTTTTGAAAACTGTTACTTTGCAGAATATTTTCATGATAAACAGAGAGTATATTTCTACTGCAACCACCATGTTATCATGAGAAATGAGCAGTAGCACAAGCTTGTGAGAAGAAAATACGCCTAAAAGTGTCCACGCTCTTGTTTTTGGCATCCTTAAAGAAGCTATGCACAAGTTTTGGGGGTGTTTTTGTCTTGAAAATGTTTTGTGTAATAATATTATTCAGCTTCTTTGCTTTCTGGTGATGTATTAGGAATATGTAGAAATTGGCTGAAGTTGTGAGAGGGTGGAAAACCACAACTGGCGGGGAAAGTGTAGACTTATCAAACTAAGCTTTTCCTTGTGTGACTAGCAACAATATGGAGAGATTGGCATGTAGAGAAAAACAGTTTGCTGAGACATAGATGTCTTTTCATAGACATGACAATGGTACAAGAAAAGAAAGGCTGATCTTCACCTCTGTAATGTTTCCAAGGGCTTTTTGAAATCCCGTTTCTCTTGTATAGATTTTAATTTATTTATTTATTTTTTATAATCCTCTTAGTGTTGCACAGTCCCCTTATACAGTTTACTTTTGGGAAACATTCCATGTTATTTTATAGAAAGCACACCCTGATTACTATTGTATTCACTAGCCATGTATATATAAAATTGCCTCTGAGCCTTAGTGGTTTGGTTTGGGTATATAATTGTTTGATTTGTTTATTGTATATGATGAATTACTGTTTATTGGTTTAAACTCACCCAGGGTACACTTTGTAAAAATGCTGTTTCAATTGCTAAAATACACAGATTTAATTTGTTTGAGAAGCTAATGTAGCTTACACAATGAGTTGGTTGGTATGAGTGCTGACCTTCCTTTGACACTCCATGACTCAGTGGCCTCCTAAGGCCATTTCTGAAGCCATTTAGGGAATTACTGTGGGTTTTCTTGCTGGACTACAGTTGGGCCCAGTAGAACTATAGTCTGGATATGAAGAAATTATTTGGTTGAATATTTTAACAGTAGAATAGTGCACATTTGCATGGAAACAAGATGTAAATTCCGGTTGAGACCAACAGATAACTTCGTCAAAGAAGAAATGATCAAAGAAGACAAACCCTGAGAAAAAAATTGGTGAGATTTTCCAGACAAAGCTTTTTGATTTTCTTTTTATTTTGAACTGATTTTTACTTTTTAAAACTCTAGAAAGTAAAAAGGGATATCCAAAATGTGATGAAAATTTTAATTGCATTATAGGTCAAATAATGTAGGATTACATCTAAAACAGAGTACTTTTTTAACAAGAAACATTTAAATCTAGGTGGATCCAAACAGACTTTTTCTTATCAATAGTCAGATTTCAAAAATATCTTGCATAAAACCAACCCTCTCCTTAAAGGTTAGTCTTTGGCTTACATTTCTGAGGGTTATCTGAAGGTGCCCTTTACAATATGGATGACTGTCCTAATCTTAGAAGCGGCCATCACTAACGTGATAGCTATATTTCATATCCCTACCACAGGATATATTCCATCTCTAATAGTGGGATTTCACCTGATGTACAATGAAGTACCATGTGTGATACCATGTTACCATGATCTTTTTTTTTTTTTTTAAGCAAAAACAGACTGGACTGAGGATAGATTCTTGGGAAAATAGAACTATGCATTTAGCCTAGAATAACTATATATTTTCACCACATTGTGTTTAGTTAGTATGAAATATGATTCTGTATATAGCATGAAAAGTCTTGGCCACAGATATATTGTTTCTTAAATATAAGGCCTTGTACATGGGTGGAAATGTATTTTTGTGAAATTGACGTGAAGCTCGTACATGTAACTTATTTTCCTGACTTGATGTGGAATTTGGATGTTGGATCAGTGAGTGTTTTCCAGAAATCACTGAGGGAACTGAAAGTGGGCTGAGGAGACACTAGCGGCTTTACAATGTTCAATATAAATGTAAGCACATTGGGTCCTGTCAGACAGAATGTGGACCACCTCATCTCCTGAAACAGCTGTTTTTCAGACAATAAAATACTGTTCTTTGTCCCAGGAAAAGCAGATTGTGTTATGTTTTCTTTAGAGTTGTTCGTGTTGTATTTAGGAAAACATGGTGTACAGCTACTCCTCTTGGAAAACAGGATGGAAAAGGTCCCTATCTATATTTCTTGTTAAATGAGCATCTCTCAGAACACTTTTCTTGAAATGACAGATATGTGAATAACAGCTGACCACCAAAAATGCTGAATTTTATATTGTGATATTCTTCTACAGTTCTTGTAGCTTCCATTTCACTTCTTAAACCATTCATCCCTTTAAAAATCACAGAGAAAAAAGCAATAGCTGGGAAAATTAAAATCATAGGCTTATTCATAACAGGGGTAGAAGTTAAAGGAAAGTGCTGTGGCTTAACTTTTGATATTGCTTGGAAATTTTATTCAGTGCTGTTGGCTGCAAACTTCTTTTGGCCATGGTCTTTAGAAGAGCTGTTATAATGTTGAAATCTCAGTTTTTCCTCATGACTGCTAACTGGTGTATTATTATTAGCTTTATAGATGAACACAATAAAATACTGTTGACTCCATGAGTTGAATTTGGGTTCTTTATTATAAACATTTATTTTTAGTTGACTTTATTTGGCAGATAAGGAGATGGTTATCCCAAAATATTGAATTAAATTTCATAAAGTATTGGGATATGCTCTAGGACACTTACTACCTCTACATCTACTTCTGGAGCTTGCTTAGAAGGACACGATGTCTCCTTTCAGGAAGGAGGTATTGATGGAATTGTAATAGACCATCAGAACGCAGTAAGTTCTAGCACATCATTTTCCTTCCCATGGCTTTAAGAGGAGGCATTCTTTGGAAAAGAGCTCCTCTGTAGGCCCTCTGAGATTTAAAAAACAAAGTATGTTTTCCACTCCAATAACTGTAGTTCAGAATTACACAGGAATTTGCCTAGTTTGTGTTTTCCTCATACTCAGGAAGAACAAAAAGGAATAAATCATCTACTATTATACATTGTAATTATTCTAACACTGATGAGATAATCAGGCTAAGAACTATAGGTAGGCTAAAAACTTTACATCTTTGAAAACCTTATCACTGCCCTGCCTAGGGAGAAAAGACAGCTTTTTACAAATAACTTTATAAAAGACAGCTCACTTTTACAGCAATTTTTTGAAGTCATTGTAGCAGTCAGTCACACCAGCACAACCTTATAGTCAGTGTAATCTTTTAGCTTTGCCAGAGTCCTTTGAATACACACTGGCAATTTGTGTTTTGCCATTTGTCAGTGAGAAATGGGTCCTGTGCAATTTCTATGCTATTGGGAAGCCTCAAACCAGGAGAGAGCAAAGAAGCCGAACAGCAAGTCACAGCACAGTCCTTGGTGGAGAACCTTCAGCTGGACAAATTAAAGGGTGCAGCAATGTTGTGTATGTGTTGTGTCGCACCCTAGCCAACAGAACAGCTACAAAGCAGTGTGCATGGGACCATCCAGGTATTTAAAAACAAATAAGAGGCTATTTAAGTCTGGCGACACTGATCATCTGAATGCAGTTCCTCATACAGAGAAAACATTGCTGAAATACTCCTTGGAGAGAGGTAGAAGAGTACTTTTCTTCGGGGTAGGGATTCTGATCCTGGGTCCTAAAGGGAGAGAGGTATTTCCCATCACACACCGTTAAGCACCTATTCCTCTCTGTCCCATCTGTTTCCTCAGCACTTCCTACAAGGTGGGTCAGATTGATCCCAAGGTAGTGTCTTAACTTTCTTAGGTTTCAGTCTCAAGAGCCTACCTTTCTCCAAACACTGTACAGGGAGTCATAGCTCCCAGCTTAGGACTGCAAATCTATCAAGCATCTGGGTGCAGTTCAGATCAGTACCATAACACTACACTTTTCCAAGTAAGTCTCACCCTGGACTCTGCCAGGAAGGTCCAATCTGTTTTAGAAGTACTAGAAAATGTTAATGGAAGTAATTAAGAAGAAAATATTTGTAATGTACAACTGTTTTAAAGCTGCTTAAAGTTCTCTTACATTGTACTGTTCAACTGGTGAGCAAGGGAAGAATTTTTTCTCTCATGATGAAGTACTGGAGAAAGAAACAAAAATATTCCTCTGTTGCACATCTTCATGCAAAATACCTGGCCTCAACTTTGATTAAAGCTAGGATATCCATTGAGGCTGGCCACAAGCTGATATAGGTAGTTAATGCTTCTGGAGTATTTGCTCTCAGAGAAGAAAGTCGAACTCATTATGCCACTGGAATGGAAAAAATCCTTTTACAGGCCATGAGCCCACTGTTGACGCTGCTGGATTCTGCATTTACACAGCTACCATAACAATTTATCTGATATTTTTCAGTCAATCTTGCATTCATGTTCTGAGTGCTGGTTAAATAAAGATAACTCTATCTCATGTTGTGTAAGTGCTGCAGGATTCCTCAGAACAATCATAACTCTGACTAGTTCAGCTTATTTTTATAGTGTAGTTTTTATAGTGATATGCTTTGCCATTCTGCAGGGCTGAGTAAACATCCACTCATGCTAGACAGTGTTTTTCTGTTTGTTTATGTCAATTAAAGAGCTTGAATATACAGACAGAGAATCCTACATTACTTCCCTTAAACCAACAGAATATGAAATCAGCTGGGCTCGGTGCCGAGAAGCTGATTTCTGATGATAAACTGAAGTAAAACAAAATCTGCTCCATATGGTGCAATTGTAAACTTTGTGACTATAAACAAAAACACACTGTGTGATTAAATATTGTGATGCAAAAACTGCCATGAAGCTCTATCACTCAAGGCGTGCCCAGTGCCAGCCTGCTCACTTTCAAGTATACTCTTGAAATAAGAGAGAGACTGAGAGAGCCCGTGATGCACATGGCTGCTGTTTGTATCCCCAAGGGAAGGATGTGGTGGTTCATATTTCTGAGCATACATCCCATGAGATGGGATGTATCCTGTGTCTGGCAACAGCTGCCTGTGCCCCTGGGTTTTCTGTAGACAATGCAATGTGTTTAGATGCTGATTGGAGACACAAAGGTAACCAAACTTATGTCAGGAGTGAAAAATCCCTCTCTTTCCATTTGCTGCATGGTTGGCATTGTATGCTCTTATGCTCAGCTGGTATGCAAATACGGAAAGGCTAGGTGCACTGATTCCTTGGCTTCCTAAAATCCTAGATATTATAACTCCTCCATATTATAAGTCCTATATAATCCTTTCTTTATAATTATTTACATGTGATATTTCTGAGTATTATTTCCCTGTTTCAGGATTTAAAGTCTATTTACATAGTTGTCCAAAAATCTGATCCCTCATAAATACTATTAAAGTATAAACAAATTTGGATTGTGTTACAGAATCACAGAATCACAAGGTTGGAAAGGACCTTCAAGATCATCTAGTCCAACCGTCATCCTATCACCAATACTACCCACTAAGCTACTAAACCATATCTTGTAGCACCTTGTCCAGGCGCCTCTTAAAAACCGCAAGGGTCGGTGACTCCACCACCTCCCTGGTCAGGCCGTTCCAGTGCTTGACCATCCTCTGAGAGAAAAAGTTTTTCCTGATGTCTAGTCTAAATTTCCCTGTGCGCAACTTGCGGCCGTTACCTCGAGTCCTATCATTAGTTATCTGGAAGAAGAGGCCGACCCCCTCCTCATCACAACCTCCCTTCAGGAAGTTGTAGAGTGCAATGAGATCTCCCTTGAGCCTCCTTTTCTCCAGACTAAACAATCCCAGCTCCCTCAGCCGCTCCTCATAAGGCTTGTGTTCCATACCCCTCACCAGTTTCGTTGCCCTTCTCTGGACACGTTCCAGGGCGTCGATGTCTTTCTTGTAGTGAGGGGCCCAAAACTGAACACAGTACTCGAGGTGCGGCCTCACCAAAGCTGAGTACAGGGGGATGATCACCTCCCTGCTCCTGCTGGCCACACTGTTTCTAATACAGGCCAGGATGCCATTGGCCTTCTTGGCCACCTGAGCACACTGCCGGCTCATGTTCAGCCTTGCATCGATCAACACTCCCAGGTCCCTTTCCTCATCACTGTCTTCTAGCCACTCAGCCCCAAGCCTATAGCGTTGCATGGGGTTATTGTGGCCAAAGTGCAGGACCCGGCACTTGGCCTTGTTAAACCTCATCCCGTTCGCCTCAGCCCAGCAGTCCAGCCTATCCAGATCCCTCTGAAGGGCCATCCGACCCTCAGGCAGATCGACACTACCTCCCAACTTGGTGTCGTCTGCAAACTTACTGAGGGTGCACTCAATCCCCTCATCTAGGTCATCAATAAAGATATTAAACAAGATAGGCCCCAGTACCGACCCCTGGGGGACACCACTTGTAATGGGACGCCAGCTGGACTTAACTCCATTGACCACAACCTGCTGGGCACGGCCCTCCAGAATATATCCTATACATTTCCTAGGAGAAGGAGCATGAAGGCAGCTCATAGAAGCAAAGCAGGCTGAGGTATTCAGCAGACAGCAGGATACACAGATGAAACTGGCATGCACTCACCAAACAATTGCAGAAAGTCCAGTCCAAGCTGGTGCCTGACATTGTCTTAGAAAGACATAAGAAAAAGGAGGGTGTGGAGAGCCCCAGTCTATCCAAGAGAATGGTGGTGGTTTTTTTTTTGTTTTTTGTTTTTTTTGTTTGTTTGTTTTTGTTTTTGTTTTTGTTTGTTTATTTGTTTAGTTTTGTTTTGTTGTTTGTACCTCCCAACCAAGGCTTATTTCACACTGCCGAACTATTAGTGAGCATCAGCTGTTTGAGTATGGTATCTTCCCATTCAACATCACTGAAGAAACCTGCTACCCCCCTGGTTTAAATTCTTCGTTTGAGAGGAACTGGGATTGCATTCAGGAGACCTTGGGGAAGAAATGCAAGGGATTTCCTCAAGCTGCAGTAACTTAACTATGTCATAAATTAAAGTGGATTAAACCATTCTTTTCTGTAGCATGTTCCGTGATCTCTCAAGTTTAGATTTGTGGAAGAACAAAAGGGAAATAGGGAAATACTTTGCCACTATGAATTAACAGCAGGCCCTATAAACAGTCTCACTAAAGGAAGGAGCAACACAAAACCTTTTCACTATGTTTGCAAGAAATTGTTTGAGGGAAGGAGGCCAAAAAAGATTACCCCCAGCTTCAAACTGTAAAAGCGTTTAGAGTTGTTTAAAGACCCCATGCGCTCTTCTTATACTGCAAAACCAGAACCTTGGGGAAACAAAACATGAGGAACTGGAAAGAAAGAACTGAAGATTTATTGATGTTTTCAGCATAACCACTCATCAGTCCCCTTTGGCAGAAAAGGAAATGAGCCTGCTTTTCTCTTTTAGCTAAATGAGGGTTTTCTAAAATGCCTGCTTGTCATATAAGTATGGAATAACACACTTAAGAAAAAATATGTTATATTGCTAACTGTAATATATAGAGAAATTATTTTTCAAACTGAAAACAAACAAGAAGTGCCCTACTGTTTGACTTTGACAGGACAACTATGCCTTTGGGTTTAGATCAGAAAGTGTTTCCAACTCTATTGTTGCAGGCATGCCTGAAGCATCAGTAAAGGAAAGGACTTCCAATTTTTTAATAGAAATTCTCAATAGGACAGAGATATATCTTGTTCTTAATTTATTTTGCTTTTGTTTTGATCACTCAAATAGCCATGTAATGTTTGTAGGTGGCCTAGGGCAAAGATGTAGCTGAACAGATTTTGCTATTAGTTTCTGAAAAGTAACAAAACTCCAGCCTTTTTCTGAAAGGAGCTGCGTATGTCAAGTGACTTGTTCAGGGTTATAGGGAAGCAGCTGAGCTTCTCAGGTCCCCATGAGCCTTGTTTGGCATCTGGTTCTGCTTACTTATCCAACAGCAAGCAAAGGTACCTGGCAGCACTGAGTATAAGGGAAGAGAAGGTAAACAAATCCGGACAAAGAGAACTGAAAAATACAAGAAATCTGAAAACATAAATGGCAGGCACAGCTATTTCTAGTAATCATAGGACAGACACCAAAAGTAAAATTTCCTCTTAAGAAAGAGCTGTAAAACTGAGGCAGAGTGTAGAACATACAAGCAAAGCTCAAACCCAAACATGACATGGAGGTGACCACAGCAGCACTCATGGTTGACTTCCCCTGTGATGATGGCCAGCAACCAATAAGCGATACTAGTACTACCACCAGATTTCTCAGAAGCCTGTAACACAGTTATTCACAAGGCCATAGGTGGACGAATAGAAGCCTCCAGATGGTTAAATGGATGCAGAAAGGCCTGATGGTGTCTCCTGTCCATCCTTACTGTTAAAGTCTTGCTGGCTGGGCCCTCACCAATCTCTTATGTTGGGACTCAGCACACATATCTAAGTGCCCAATTTGCTCCTGGATCTCCAAAGAGGTAAGTTTGGTTTCCCTCCCAAGGTAGGTTTTGCCTTCTTAAGTATAGGATTGTACGGTCCTGACATCCTTTACCCTGAAACCTATTTGATCCCTGAGATTTGTCTGTAACTTAAATTACCACCTTTGAAACTCACCACCAAGGTATCAGCCTTCCTTATTAGAGCTCACAGTACAGATTTGTAGCATAAAATGTACACAGATATCTGTCCTCAGTAGTTTAAGAAAAATACGCACATCCAAGGGGGATATATTTCCCTGAGTTTGTTTCCTCAACACTCTGAAACCTTCTTTGATTGGAGTTTGCTCCTCCAGCTCTGCTACTCTGACCCATGTCATTTGTCTTCTGAATCACAGTCTTTCCAGCTGAGCTCTCCTCCTCTGGCTGACCTTGGTCATGCAATTGAACCACTTTCTGTCAAAAGAATTGTCCAGTCCCCTTCTTTCTCTTTGCAGGTCTTCCGAGGTCTTGTTGCATTTCAAATCTTGTCGCTCTTGGCACTTTCTAACCATCTCTTTCCTTGTCTCGGTCTCTTCCTCCTGCGTGAGCAGTTTCTGCTCCCTCCAAATCCTGTAATTGTAGATGGGTAAGAGAAGGGGCTCTTTTCAGCTCCAGTTGCTTTGCTTCCTGTTCCAAGTGCTTTTGCAAAGAAGAAACTCTATTAGACACTCTCCACTGCTCTTTGCCTTGTTATGCATGACCAGCAGTAACTATAAACCAGTCATCACAATTACTAAACAGTAAATACATTCTCCAAATCACCTCACCCTTTCACTGTTTGCTCTTGTCAGTTACGTAAAAATCCACTGCCATGCTCATGACTCATTGAAACAGGTGTGTTCCTCTATAGTACTGATGCAAACAAGGCTCACAACATTTGTCAGATCCTATATTAATTTATTACAGTTAGGCTTATTCTGAACAGAACTGTAATTCTTTATGACAACAACCCTGCTTTAAAATTCAATTTGACTCGAGGAGCCCCAACTCTGTAAAAAAGCTCATGAAAAATAATTATCCTTTCTCTTTCTTCATTTGCTTGGAAACTTTCATATAAAGTGTAACTGTTAACTGCTAACACCTGAATCACAAATGACCCGATCGATCCACTTAGACTGCTCCTGTATACTGCAACATGTTCTCTTCCTAGAAAAGTACAATCTTCTTTGCAACTCTCTGTGAAACTAGAGAAGCAGTTTAGGTGAGTCAATAGCTTCAATCTGTTCTGAAGCAGTGAGCGTGGAAAGAGTTTCATTATTCTGGTACAAATTCACAGTGATGTCTCTCCAGTCGTACTTGTGCCAGGGTAATTAGCGTATCCTGTGACTGTTGCACGTCTTATACATATTTGTGAGTGACAGCCGTATAAAGAGCTGAACTGTTGCCTTGGGATGCTCTAATATCCCTTGTAAGATGTATATACCTTTCTTTCCTGTGGCTGTCTGAATAATGCTTCCCAACAAATTTCCCTTAACTTTGCATCACATGAGCTCTTTGAAAAGTGTATGTTCTTCTGTTTTATCATATGTTTTGAGTTTACTAGCATATATATTTGAATTACTGTAAATTTCCTGGTAAACATATGCAAATACTTCCTTAAACCTTTTTCTTATCTTTAGGATCTTTTAGATAATTTCTCATATTTGAATGAAACTGTTTTTCTCCCTTGGCTATTCAATAACATACACTTCTTGTTTATATAGTGCGTTTCAACCAAAGGCTGTAAAATACTTGCAGAAATGGGTTAGCAATTTGAAAACCAAGAAATACTGATCCTTAGGCCAAATGTTTGGAGAATTGCCTACTTAACTTCAATATGAACTATTTTTGATGCCAAACAGGAGCCACCAAATATTGTTTCAACCTGGGTTTTCATTTGGAATCAATGACTTCTGCAGGTGTTCATTGTCTCCAGAAAAATAAGATTAATCTCACAATGTGAGATGAGGCAAAGGAATGATATTTTGGAAGAATGCCTGCACACTTCAGGCCCTCGAATTCAGTTGCCCAGCATTGCCCTGGCAGCCAGGGACAGCTGAAGGGGTAACAGGTTGACAGCTGAAGCCATTGCCCTGTATGGCCCACTAACGGGCATTAGGGATTTTATATTCCTGGTTCCACTTCTGGCCTAGAACTTATACATTTTGGGCATCACAATTACACCAGAAATAAAGATTTCCCCATCTCCTGCAGGGGGAAAAGCTGATTGACCTCCTCAGAGATTCTAAGCCTCTTGCTATACAACCAGCAAGAGAGCTGTCCTGAATGGCAACAGGGTTAGCATGCACTTGTCTGACCCTATATGCTGAAGATTTGGTCTCAATTTAACTGTTGGACAGAGCCCCTTTTCTGTGTAAGAATGATGCATAGTGTTTGGAAGGATCTTAGGACATTGCCTTCATCCTTATCATAATCTTCACTCTTGGCTCGGTGTTTGGAACTCCCTTCAGAACATTTCTTTAGAAGTCCTCCTTTCCACTCACCTCCCTGTGGACAATTAAACAGATTATTGTCTGAGAGCTGGATTTAAGCTTCTGGAAGTCTCAGAGAAAAAACAAGCAAGCAAGCAAACAAACAAACAAAAACACCCAATAATCTCTAATAACACTTCAATACACTTCTGTAGCAATTGCGTAATAAGGAGGCACTGGAGCGCAGTACTGGAATATTTTACAGAAGTGTTCTTTTGCCTTCTTATTCTTTGCTTCTTGATTTACTTTTGAGCTGTCATACCTTGTGGATCTTATTTCTTAATAGCATGAATGTGTCTTCAAAAAGGCGCAAAACATTCAAGAGTTACAGTATTGAGGAATTTTTGTACTTAAATATCTGAAATGTATTTCTTGTCTTTCAACTTAGTTATGTTATATGTAACCTGTCCTAAAAAGTGAAAATCAGAAAGTTTTGTCTTTTGTGCATGATAAGGGACTCCTAATAGTTTTGACTCCAGCAGAATCCTACCAGTTCAGTTGCAGTGAAGCCCTGTTTGAAGGAAACTCCTCCCTCTTGGTGGAGTCAGTTTGGAGCAGTCCTCAAAAGTGCAGCAGTCAGGGCTAAGCCATATCAGGTGGCTCCACACATGCTGGAGCAATCCAGGACTGTGGAAGGAAGAAAAGTAACTTACTGTTGCTTTTAGCCTCAACCTCAAAGGCTCCAGACTCCATGTTGTACCTCTTAGAGTGACAACTCAAAACCACACATTAAGTGAAACAAAAATTTAATTAATTTATTACGGGAAGTTCATGAGTTTGGGAAAGGGCTGTACAAACATGCAAGAACAATGGGCTTATATGTTGCCTGTACAAACAGAATGAGCTAAATCGTTGTACCAGAGGTGGCTGGAAGGACAGGGCACAGAGAGCCACAGAGCAATACTATGATCAGTAGGGTTGTGTCCAGGTCTGAGCTGCCTGCCCTGGGCTGTGGAGGAACAGAGGATTATGGGCTAAGTCATGAACATACAACCCTGGTCCCAGCAGGCATCCACTACCTCCAGGATTTGCCAGGTGGAAATAACAGTGCAGACACACTTTTTGTGCCTGGGCTGCTCTTTTTCCAAGTCCTTAAGAAACAAGAAAACTACAGAGCTGCTAGACTAATTGCTCCATGCTGCCAACTCTCCTTATATAAAGACAGTTTTAGGAGAACTAGTCAAAATGATAGTACTAGAGTAATTTTGAACATCTTCATAATCAGCAAGATTAATTTCCTCATCGTTATCCTCAGAGATGGATTTAATGTATTTATGAGCTTTATCCAAAAACAAGACAAAACAAAACAAACAAACAAAACAAATGAAAGGAAAAGAAAAGAGAAAATATTTTTCTAATAAAATATTACCAATTAACTTTTTTTTTCCTTTGCAATGGAATAGCCCCTTCCTGAAGCCTACTAGTCTCGTTTGCAATAGTGCAATAGTAATTGAGAGGCAGAGATGGATGTAAATGTTCAGATGTTACAGTTTTATTAGCTTCCCCTGATTTCCGTGCATGAAATCTGGAAAGGGAAGCTCTTCTTTGCTGGCTAGCACCCTGTTAAGTATCTTGCAGTCTGCATTAAAAGCAGAATAGGGCTATGTGTTTACTGCCATTTTCCCTGTTACTGTCAGTTTTCAGGATTACTGATATTCACATATTCCTCTGGGAAAAAGGAGGCAGCAACCTGCCTGGCTGAAATGCTATGATATACACTCTACACACAATTACCTCCAACAGCTGAATAAAACATGAACTCAGTCATTTCCAAATACTAACAAAGCATCATTTGTACTCATAACCTCTTTTTGCACAACCCAGTTTACTAACCTGTCCTTTTATAAAGCCAGTCCAGATGTTAGCTGTCAAAGTAATTATCTGCTGAGTACAGATATTCTTGAAAAGTTTTGACTCCCACCATTTATCTCACTTACAGCTGGTAAGTCCATCTTAAAAAACAGTGAAGAAGACCCTGATTCAGCAACCAGTGAAGCTAATATAACTTA
This sequence comes from Chauna torquata, assembly GCA_013399475.1. NCBI lineage: Eukaryota > Metazoa > Chordata > Aves > Anseriformes > Anhimidae > Chauna > Chauna torquata. The sequence continues at coordinate 31,239 of VXAL01011880.1, forward strand.
AGCATTTAATATGAGCAGTAATTTTCTTTCACTTCTGTGCAATAACATTTTACACCCTGTAGCCCTCCGAGGTACTAAACAGCTTTATGTGCCATGACTTGAAAAAGGTGTGTATAACCCCCAAAAAACCCTCAGTGTCAGAATGGAAGCTGGTAAAGTTGCTTCTGTCCCTGAACAAATTAGTATTCTGCTCGGGTGGATATAGGTTCAAATATGGTTGCTAGCTTGCAGCAAGGGTTGATTCCATGTCCCACTGAAGGAGGTAGGGATATGGAATTTTTCACATCTGAAAAATTTCTTTTTATTTGAGTTATTCACAGGAACAGGAGACAATGTCTGTCTGGCTTCCTCAGACCTTTCACTGGTCATGATAGTCAATCTTTCTGTGGTTCATGAGTTCCAGGTTCTATTTCTTTCTTTTTCTTTTTCTTTTTCTTTTTCTTTTTCTTTTTCTTTTTCTTTTTCTTTTTCTTTTTCTTTTTCTTTTTCTTTTTCTTTTTCTTTTTCTTTTTCTTTTTCTTTTTCTTTTTCTTTTTCTTTTATTTTTGTTAGAAGACTGCTGGATGATGTATTCTGTTGATTTCCTTCTCCCAGAGAATGAAAAGTTTTTTATATGGAATTTTACATGCACCTATTTGTACAATCTAGACATGTATAAAAATTTTGGCAGAGAATAAGGACAGAATAATTTTTTTTCGTATAAGAGTCATCACGTTTTCCTAGTAATGGTACAGTAAACTATAGGATGAAATCCAGCTAATAGAAAGTATCTTGAGAATATCTGAGTATATTACTCAGCGCCTACTTGTTTGCAGTGCTTATGCAATATTGCAAAATTAAAAGATGAGTAATCACTTGAGAGTATGTGATATACTGTCTTGTTTGGTGCCAGTTTTTTCCACTAGTTTCCCAGAAATCTGAATGATTTGTTACTATAAGGTATTTTTTCCAGTGGCAAATGCTGCTACTCAGTAGCAGATTATCAAACTGAGTGTGAAAAAAGACTCATTCTTCCCATTCCTCCGTGGTCATGCAGCATTCTCGGCAGGGGTAATTCTCACTGCATAGTTGTGTGGGTGAGGTTGTTCTAACACGACTGTGAAGAACGTCTAGGAAGCAGGGATTGAAGGCAGGATCCACCCAGTAGTATGGCCAGTTAAAGAAACTGAATTTCCATCTCAGTCCCCATTGAAACCCTCAGTAGGTTTTTGTAGGAAACAAATTTGGCAAGTGGAAACCCAAATGCCTAGTGTCTCACCTATCTCTGAAGAAGAAATAGGGATGATAATGAAAGGAATAAAAATATTTTTCATATGAGAAGCTTTCTGTGGATGTCATGGGAAAGGCCATTCAAATGTAAAATTAAAGTAACCATACACTGAATATTAATATAAAATTAAAGCTTGCTTGTTAATGAGGCCTGTTTTATTATGCAACTGCTTTCCAAGGAAAGCAATGGAAGTGTCTGAGGTTTTCACCGATGGTCCAGTGGAAGCACAAGGAAACTGATTGCAAGTACCAATACTGTGTGAGAAGTAAACAAATTCACTTTACTTATTTATTTATTTATTTATTGTGAAAAATGGCTGTGCTTAAAGTCCACAGCATGACAGCTCACAACAGATGTTTCTAAAATAACTTTTGACCCAACCAAACTGAGAAGGAGGCAGCCTTCTCCTTCCTACTGTCCCTAGCTTTAAACACAGGAAGTTAAATGAGGTTTTTGATCTCTCAGAGTAAGAGGTCTCAAACCCAGAGCTCTCATTTTTCAAGAAATGCCTTCATTTGCCAGACTGTAATTAATATTAGGAGGCAATTCCCCTCCTAGTGCAGAGGGACTTGTGCAGCCAGGAGTGTCAGATACAGGTCTGGAAAGAGGAGAAGAGTATATCTAGCACGCTATTGAAGTAAGGATGTGGATGGAAGTGAGGAGTCCTGGATTTAGGACTCTTCTTCTAATGTCTTTTAAACTTTTCACTTGATGATTTCTTTCACATACTTCTGAAAGCATCTAGGTACAAGAGATGAAATGAAGCAGCACTTGGCGGTATTGGAAGACAGAGGAAAAACTGCTGTCTTGTTAAAGGGTAGGGGGAGAGTTAGTAGCATCCTCTGCTGCTGATTATCCAGGTCCTTCCAAGCTGTTTAAAATTTCTGTTTGTTCTCAGTCGTATTGTGCTTGTTTTCAGCCTTGAGACACAGTATCTTGCCTGCAGGGATATATTGCTTATCCCTGTGCATACTGATAGCATAACTGAGTTTTCTATGCTGCCAGGTGGAAGCACAAGCTGGAGTTACTTAAAATTTCAGTAGGAACCCTCAGAAACTGAACTTGTCACTTTTCCCTGGCAAATAGAGCATAACAGCAGGATTACAGGACTCCTGGGTGGCTCCCTTCTTTCTTTGTTTTCCCTTCTTTGTGGTGCCTCAGTTTAATGAGTTTATGATTTGCTGCTTCTCAGTATTTACATTGCAATATATGGGGCTGCAGCATGTTTGGCCCAGGTTCAGAAAATGAAACCAGACTCTTTATTAGCCAAACACCAGCAGTCCGTCCACATTCTTTTTCTGCACAGAAGAAGCAACTAAAGCATCTCTCTTCTATAGTTCCAGCCATTATCTGCTTAGCACCCCCAGACTGTCACGACCAACTGCTCTGCCATTAATATCGCTTCAGTTCTCATTTCTCAATATCATTAAAAGCATACTTTTCTACGTAGTGCCTCTATTTGCAAAATAAAAAATGTAATTAAATATACATATGGAAGATTCATTGCATGAAATTATTAGATTACATAAATCCTTTGGAGACTAAAAGGCTAACTAAAATAATAAATAACAAGAACAGACACACAGAAATCAAGAAAAAAAGACGACTCAAATTCACCAACAGTGAACAACCTAAAAATTACAGCAGCCTTTTCTTTTGTTATCCCTACTTCAAATGGAATGCATACAAGACATACAGGTCCCCAGGACAAAAGACATTCAGAAAACAACCACTCTTTTCAGTCAATTAACTGTAAACTTTAGCCTGTTCAGCAAAGATGTCAAGGTCTACAGTAGTCATCAAATGTCTTACTTTCTTTGAATTTGCTCCAAAGCTGCTGGTTCATTTCTAGCTAGGGCAGTCCCATTCAACAGTTTCCTGGTATTCTGGCACTATCCCATGCAAGAGTATTTACCTCTAGTTCTGCAGATGTTGTTTGCTGAATAGTGGGAAGCAGTGCAGAGAATTTCCACCGTGATATCCCAACAGCTCTGTAGGCTGTGCTTCTGTGTCCTCATCCTACCAAACGTTCACTATAATAAAATTTTGTAAGTAGTAATGCATGTGACTGAGCTGTTTTTCGTTTGTTTTTCTGTTTGTTTGTTTCCAAGGGCAGTATGGTCTGAACATGACTCAGAGCTATGCAGGAGTAGGCAGATGAGGGCCAGGCAAATGCAGTGGATACCTTTTCAATAACAACAAGAGGAGAACAAGGTACTAGACTGTTCAAATGTCCAAATGTTTAAATGCTAGAGTGCCTTCAAATTTTGGCATCATGTTGTTTCTTTTCTTCTTATAGACTTCCTCATGCAGAAGATCTGGACCCCAGGCATGGACCTTCTGCAGAGGTCATCCAGTTGACCATTTGGCATCAGCGAAAGTTGAATATCAGTCTTTACCATTTAGTGCTATAGAAGAGCATACAGAACTAGAACAGTCTCAGCTGGTGATGAACTATGAAGGAAAGACAAGCCATCCGTTAGTGTACCATAAGCCAGTGTACACAGAGGCTCTGCCCTGTATACTCGTGGTATACACAGCAGTGAGTCCTGGTGACAAACTGATGTGTTGGGAATAACCATGTAATAGAGATTCAAACTCTGAAACTCAGGCAATAAAGGTTGTTACAGTGAACTTCCTCTGGCTCAATCTTGCACTAGTATAGCATAGTTTTTATTTTTTATTCATAATTTTTATTAGAATCTTCTGTTAGCTTCAGATGAGGACATTTAGTTGGCTTGAGGGATAACTGGAGAGAGACAATGAGAGGAAGTGGATATGGTTGCAACATAATGCTTAAATGTGGTAAACTGAGCCTATTTAACCTCCCAAATCTTAAAGGAATACAGACGTGCATTTTCGGGTTGGCAGAATTGTTGCACAGGGATAATACTCTAAAATTCGCTCTGTCGATATCCTGGGTAACTTACACTGTCTGAATCCAGTTAAGTAAACAAAGCATTATTGTTTAGTTCAACAACACTGAAACCCATACTTCAAGGTAAGTGATTCAACATGATCCACTGAGGGTTGATATTTGCTAGAAAACAACTGCCAGGATTAATCCATAGACCAAAGAATAATATAATGCAGGAAAGCCTTGGTATATATCACTTGGATGGGCATTGGGATATTGTATATTTCATCACCTTAAGTGGTTCCTCCATCAAGCAAATCTTGCAAAGCAAAGCCAAAAACTTTAAACATAGGGGAAAACATTAAGTACATTTTGTCCTTATAGCCACTGGATTTTGCTCACAAAGTAGAATTGTCTTTGAAAGTGAAATTCCTTAGTTTTTGGCATGTTCTTATGTGCATTGTAGAAGATTTTTCTCCTTTGACATACTGCTTTTTCTTTTACATATCTTTATTTCATCAGTTATATTCATTGAATGTGATTCCAATCTTTTTCTCCCTTGTTTGTTGGACCACTGAACCAGGGTAAATGAAGGCACATGGCCAACCATATGGTAACAATAACATCAGTGCTGCAGTAGAGGAAGATCAAGAGTCGCATATACATAAGGTAATATGGAATATATTTATACAATTTTGAAGAATATCACTAGTCTATTTTCTTCAGTAATATTTATGTTCTTTGGAATGACAGAATGAGGTCAAATCCAAGATGCATTACATTGAACATACCAGTCACAAAGAACTTGTCTCTTTCATCTGTTCTAAATTTTGATCTTGCATATAACTTTGTGGGAATTATAATATATCGAGCACTATTGGTATTTGCCTGGAAAAAAGTGTAATTTTCTTTTTGGAAAATTGATATAATTAAAAATAGCATAACAGAATGTCAAGTGTTTTGAGTAGTAGACCTAGAATTTACATCCTGTTCAACTTCCCATCGTTTTCAGAATAGTTATTTATCAGATTTATCAGATTCATTTATCAGATTCATTTCTTTTGTCAGCTGGGACAACTTCAGTGTTCAGAAAGTGGAGGTACAGAGTTTAACATATAAACCTGCTTATAATTGTTAATCAAAATTGCAGCTAAATAATGAGAAGATATCTATGAAAAATCTTGTAAAAATGACTGCATCTTTTAAACAAACCTAAGTTTGTTTGTTGATCTTAGTCACCAGCAGATCTGGAAGCTCCTAAGATGTACTTAACCATCAGTCTTAGTTTAGTTTTGAGCTGCTCAACTTGAAATTGGTCTATCACTTCTTAGTCAAGTAAACAGGACAGCAGGAAAGATGGCAAAAAGTGATAAACAGAGTCGATCCTAACAGAATTGTGTAGGGCTGCAACACTTTGAAATATATACTTTTTAATGAAGTGGAAGTACTGGAGCTTTTAAGAAAAGAGGGGAAAACATCATTTGAAACTGTAGTGATTTCATTAAGGAAGGAGGAGGTTAATTCCTTTTAAACATTTGATGAGTTTGTTTTAGCTGCTACACTAGCCTATATGAGTATTCAAACCCAAGGAAACAAATAGACTCATCAATTTGTATTTGCAAACTCAAAGCTTCTATGTAATTGTCAGCCAGTATTTTTCACTTTCTCATGCATTTATACCTGTCATTTACAACTCAGTTACATATCATTTAACAGCCCTATTAATTATGGAGTTTTGACATCCTTCTGTAGATATGTTATAGGTCTGACTGCCACTGTTACAACCAAACATACTGCATTGCAGATTAGGTTTGTGACAGACTCATTTTGAGATTGCAAAAAGGAACTTCATGCAATTGGTGAGAAAACTGAAAAGCCAGGGGTTTAATTACAAGACTATCAGAATTTATTTTATTGGCAATGATCTATGACTTCTCAGACTATCCACTGCTAGACAGAAAATATGGGGGGCATACTCACAACGGATGGTATCTAAGGTGAGATTAAAAGACAATTTACCTTTTCCAGTAATTTTAATTTCTGTCCTGGAGTTCCTGGCAGATATATGAGAAAAGAGAGAATTGTGAGATCAGGTTACGCTGAAATCTTAGTTTGTATGAAGATCTATAAATATTCTGTGATGTTCTTAAAGGGTATATTCAAGGCTGCACAATACTGCGTTACCTGAGCTAGTGCCAAATACAGAGCTGGATAAGTTAGTCAGCATAAAGCTCTAAATATTCGCCTATGTGAAAAATTTCTGGCTTTACTGGGGAAAAATTTTATGTCATATCAATGTTTGCCTAACAGAAGTACTGCTTGAGAATGAATGACCTATTTTTCTGTCTCTTTTGTAAATCCAGACTAAATTTCCATCATATTGTGTACCCATTTAGGGTTAACAATTATCATAGTACAAATAAAAGAATATAGAAATGACATTTGGGTAGTTTGGTTTAGTTTAATCCCATTTATTCCAAGCTCAACCACATAAAGTACCATAGTTCTGCCAAAATGTTGTCAATGAATTTTAGAGAACAAATAAATGACTACTGTATTCCTATGAATAAAACAATATGTGACACAAATTTAAAGTTCTGCTGATTATACATGAATGAGTCATAGATACAGACTTCCACATAGTCTGCACCTGTTTCTGTAGGTAATGGACTGATCGTAAAGTATCATTCCCATGCAATTAGAAAGGAAGAGGAAATCTTGCTAAATTGACTCTTTTTTTTTT
>VXAL01011880.1:38134-62251 GCA_013399475.1 Chauna torquata
TTTTTTTTTTTTTAAGCAAAGATTTGTAAGCTGAAATGTGTTAACACATTTATTTGGCAGTTAGGGCAGGTGGACAGATATGTGGTGCAGCCAAGGAACATTACTTGTTAAATCTCTACAGTTTTAATCTCAGCACTGTTCTTTGGTGGCAGGAACTAGCTTCAAAAAGAGATTTCATACTAATGATTGAAGACACTCTTTATCTTTGAACCTGATACTGAGGCATAGAAGTTATAATACAAGTGAGAGTAGGAAGATCTCCGAGCTAAGGGAGGGACTGAGAAAAGTAGAGGAAAAGTAGTAGAGGAAGATTAAGATAACAGGCATGGAAGGGGAACAGGCCCAGAAGAGCTGATGTTTCTTTCCAGATAGGTTTTTTTCCCTTGTCAGAGGTGGCAAATAACTAGATTTTTTTTTTTTTTACACTCCCAAATTAGAATATGTGTTTCACAGCTCTTTTGCTTCCACAATGATAGTCTTCACAGGATGGAGAGAAGTTCAGTTACAGCATCTTGCTTCCCCATACTCTCAGCTAATATGAAAATACCACAGAGGAGTTTTCCCAGCAGTACATCTCCTGGACTCAGGCCCATATTAATTTATTGTTTCCAAGGAAATTAAATTGGAACTTGTCTTAACAGACTGGTTTGTGAAACAGAAGGTTTCAAAAGCTTTTGTTGTAAGCCTAGTGTATATTGTCACCTCTTTTAACAAGAGTCATCTCTCAGCTGAGGCAGGAACACAGTTTCACGTATCAGAGCAGACAGCATGACCTTTTCATGGGCTGGTTTCAGAGTCAGGCTGAAGCTCGAGTGGCTGCTGTGTTCTGTAAAAGACGGATATTGAAGTTTCAGCCTCATGGTCTAGAGTCACCAGACCCACTACCAGTCTCAAACGCACATATAGTAACAGCAATGAGTCCAAGTGAACTCCCACTGCTGTAATCTCCTGTGAAGTGAGAAATACACCTTGAAGTTTTCAACCTGCTAAAGAGCTCATTTTTGATGGAGAATTAAGGTATATTCCTTGTTTTTCTCTCCTACTAGAGGAGGGGCTGTGTGACCAGTTGGGGGAGCTTCTGTGACAGTCGCACTGGATCTGAACTTCACTCCACAGAAGTAGTTGACATCTCTGGGAAAAGAGGTAGATCTCCAGTTCCTAGACAGCTGATGATGAAATATCCTTTTTAAAGCTCAAAATTTTTGTGATTCTTCCATCATAGAAAATCCATAGCTGTTAACTACATTTTACACAGTGTAACGCAGCCACAACCACCAAGGGTCAGTGAAGAAAGAAGGAGAGCTAGAGCTGTCCTGTGATTCAAGCTCCTTCTGAAATAGGCCCAACCTTTCTTTCCAAGCTGGAATTGTTTCAGGATGACGTTTACAAGCTCTGAAGCAGGAAAATTCAACTTCAGAAGAACCCTGTCAAGTCTTATTAGAAAGTAACAGATTACTTTTGAAGTCATTTCCATTTGTTTGAACAGTTGGTGAGGTGAATCCTTGCCCTTCTGGGGAAAAAAAACAATGTACAAATGCAATGCTTTATTTTTTCAAATGATTTTGCAGATATTAAATCATCTTCCATATGATTTTACAGAGTAGATAAATGATGCTACTTTCACAAATGTGGATGGAGAACAAAAGCTGAACACAATTTATCCTTGGCATGCTATTAAAGAGAAATTTCAAGAAGAAAAGAAACTCTGAATGGGTCTCCAGCTCCACAGTTATATGCACAAACTCCTGTTAGCTCATGAATGTGTGAAACATTCTAGGCTAAATCTTACAGCATTTGACTGTTTCAAAGAGCAATAGTTTGGAGAACAGTTTAATACTAGCCCTACCATAGAAGATATAGGTCCATATCCTGTATGCTACCCTAGGTAGTCACTGGCTAAAGCACTAAACTATGAAAAGAACCTTTTTCACATGAAATTCCAACCATGCTGGCTCATCTAGGAGTCATCGTTTACTGCTGGAGAAAATACTGTCACAAAAAGGGCAGGCGTAAGAAAGTGATGAATCAAGAGGAGGGTTTTTCCCTTTCCTGGAAGACAGCTCTGGATTCTGTGGGAGTCTTCCTCTCTGCTTGCAAACTGCAGCCACTCAGTGCTGCCAGGAATCCACAGCAAGGCAGCAGAGTCATGCAAAACTTGTCATTTTTATGAGATCATAGTGTCTATCTTTTAATGGCCAAGCTAAGTGGAAATCATTCCAAACCACTGGAACTGCTTTTGCATTGCTCACTGGGAGGCTTGCAGCATTCATCCCTCAGAGAATCCATACGTATCCAGATGACATATATCCTAGATATGTGGCAGAAGCTTTTCAGAATTTGTCTTACACAGAGAAGTTTTCAGAGATACCATCCTTTTCTTGTCACTTGCACCTTTTTTAACTGAAACTGAAAATAGTTTCTATGTATAGCAATAAATCACTTTTTTTTTCCAAAGAATTTCAAGTCTCTGTTACCTAGCAAATAACCTTACATACCTTTGCATAGATAAGTTCTCCTATAGCTATGTTGCATGATTAAAGAAAATGAATATGATGAATCTTGCATATATAAGAAAAGTACAGGTGTTGTAAAAGTAGGACATCTTTCAAAGTGCTATGTAATGCAGAAAGGAGCGTGTAATATAGGCAGAGTTGCAGAGTCTCTCAATTTTTCAGAAATCTAGACCATTTTCATGCTTTTTATGTACATCATCTCATGCATGCAAAAAAGCCAGTCACTGAAAGAACTAAAGCCAATGGAGAAGTAGCCTTGGAGATGAAGTGCAGAAGTTTGTGTTTTCCTCCCAGGTTAACCTGTTAGCTGATAAAGCTGGCATGCTGTCTTACATCAAGGTCCTCATTAAACTTGTGCCCTGATTGCTTGACCCATGTTATTTTCTCTCCTTGTTCAGGCAGGTGTGAGTGTTGATCCAATAGTTCACATCACCGCACAACAGCAAAACTTCCAATTGCACATCTTGTACAGGAACTACAGGACCAAGGACCCAAACTCAGAAATTGCTGTGACAATGCCACTATTATTTCTGTGCTTCAGCATGCTATTATATCCCAGCACAAACTGCTGGGCTTAAGCTATAAATAACTACATTGACTCATGTTTCTCGCTGGCTGTAGGCACTGTAGTAGGGTGTCTTACTTTCTACCTGACCTGTGTATGTATTAGTTACACAAAGACCGACTCAGTCAATAAATCATGTGTGGAATCTACATCCCCAGCATAGGCTCAAAAATGCACTCAAGCCACCTGCGAGGGATATCTTTAGAGGAAGAAGGGCGGAGGTGGCTTTTGGCACAAACCCAGAATGCACCCTTTCAACTAACATTTGGCTTACTGGATTTGGATGTATAGCTATATTAAGTTTTTCTGTAGTGCTCTGTAACTTCTAGCCCCTTTCAAGGAAGACCATGTGTTGTGTGCCCTGCCTTCACCTTTAGCAGCAGTCTCATTTGGTGAGTGTATCAAGGCCAGGCCAACTTGCTTTAAGATCAAGTCAACTTCTTGAAAACTGAACTAAAAACAAATCCATTTTATTACAAAGTGGCATGAATCATGTCAGTATTCACTTGCCTGCTTTATGATTAATTTGCTGGCACTTATGAGTTACATTTATGCAGCTTCCATCAGCCTTGATGGTTGCTGTAGCAGGGAGATTTGGCTGGTAGGACTGTGTAGCCCCCTGCCCCAGGGTCAACTTCTTTGCTGTTGGCTAATCTCCAGTCTCCTCTTTGATGACAGCAAATAGCCTCCGCAATGGGCAGAAGAAATGACAAAGACTTGCTTTTTGTAAGTAGAAAACAATGTCCCAGATTTAACCTCAGCAAAACCACTCCATGTGGCACTTTTGTAGTTATGCCTTAAAGAACTGGATTGTGTCCAGGCCCTGGTGTGGTACTAATTACCACAGCTTTTGGCTAAAAATGAACTATAAATCTTTAAACACCAACAAGTCTGATTAGGCTTGATTTTTTTTTTGGCACTGTTGTGGTACCTCCAAACAGAAAAATGTTTTTGCAGAACAGGTTCAGTACATCTGATACTTCCTTGCACACAACACTTATCACACACAAGTTTATTGAAGCAGGAAGTGGGTTTGCCAGTTTTATTCTTTAAAAAATTGAGGTAAGGCCAGATCTTAAAGTGATAGAAATTGGCATAACACCATTGTTCTGAGTCATGTTTTCAGTAGCTCAGGATATAGCTCTTGGATTTTAATACTGGAGGTTAGAGGTAGAAAAAGTCTAAAAGGTCATGTAGCCTATGTCCCTGTCAGTGAAAAAATGTTCATTGTGTACAGAAATAGGAAGCAGGCCTATTTTGTTTTAAACATTTCCCCTCCACAAATGGTGTTTTTACCACACTCCCTTAGGAATCTGTTCCATTCAGATGAGGATTTTCCTGGTGCTAAGCAACACATTTTTATTTCACATTCAAGTCTGCAATCTCTATATCCAGGTAATAATTTTCCAATTTTCTGCTTATATTCTTCAAATGTCTATAGACCATTGTCATTCTCCAGCCTTTTATACTTAACTCTTAGTTGTTCTTCAAAACTCAATTCACTTTAGAGCCATAATTGTTCTTAAAACATCTTTTTTTTTCTAAACTGCCTCTAGTCAGAAATCACTCGCTGTCCTGCGATGAACACAACATGCAGGTGCAGATGAACAGACTGGAACAGAGACAGACTTTGTAGGAGGATGAGGAGGAGAAGAGATACAGACTTTCATGTAGTGGAGGTACTTGGCTGAGCTGCTGGCATCGTGTCAAAAGGAGAAGTTCTCCACAGTAACACCCGCTGGTCCCATTTATCTTCCAGAACAGAGAGAAGCAGGGTAGGAGAAGCATGTTTCAGTGTTTAAAGTGTTCAGTTTAAAGCAATCACCCAAATTCCACTCAAGAGTGCAGCCTCACAGAGATCAATTGCAATGATCACATCAAGGGAAGCGACTAGGTCCCTATCCTATATCATGAATTTTCAGACTTTCCTATTTTCCACTGAAGATGACTCAGGTGTAGTGAACTTATACCTAGCATCAGTTAATAAACAAGCAGGTTTATACTGGTAGTTACATTTTACAGGCCTGACAGTAGTAGTCCAGGGACTCCTGGAATGCAAACAGAAAACCAGTGTGACCTATATTGCTGTGCTGCTATCCTGCATGGTAGTATTTCGAGCTGTTTTCTCTGGGGCATGTCAAAAAATGCAATGTACATGCCATGGACATTGATAGAAACTGTACACACTCTACACTACATGTGGGGCCCAAATGGTCTGTCAGCAGATGCTGAGACTCTCTAAAACTCAAAAAGGGGAAAGACTGACAAGAAGGATGCAAATGTCACAGTGCTCCTGTTGCAACGCCACATTGCAGGAACACTTGTGACTGTAAGTTCATGGCTACCCAATGCATGGAGAGAGTTGGTTGATCAAAAGCATGTATAAAGGAGAAAGCCCCTAAGTAAGCCACTTAGGCTTCTATCATTAGGAATGGCTAAAGGAAGAGGACAGGATTTATGGTCTCTCTTTCAAAAAGAGAAGGGGAAAATGCCTCCCTTTCCAGCCATTAGATATTTCTTTCCTAGATACCTTTTCTTTCAAGCCTAGAAGAGGGTTTTGCCCTTAATTTGAGGAAGGAGATGCTAGTTGTATTTCTTCAACACTGATAGGACTTCATAGATCAAGTATCTGGAAGCCTGATGGTATCTAAATATCATCTGATCTCCTGCTGCTTGATACTATCCATGACCGGAGTGCTGCAATGGATGGTTATAAACTCTTTAGAAGGGATAGGCTAGGAAGGAGAGGCATTGGGGTAGCCCTGTATGTTAGGGAGTGTTTTGTTTGTCTAGAGTCTGACAACAGCAATGACAGGGTTGAGTGTTTATGGGCAAGAATCAGGGGGGAAGGCCAATGAGGCAGATGTCATGGTGGGAGTCTGCCATAGATCACCCAACCAGGATGAAGAGGCAGATGAGATATTCTATAAACAGCTGGGAGAAGTCTCACAACCAATAGCCCTTGTTCTCGTGGGGGACTTCAACTTACCAGATACCTGCTGGATATACGATACAGCAGAGAGCAAACAGTCTAGGAGGTTCCTGGAGTGTGTGGAAGATAACTTCCTAATACAGCTGGTGAATAAGCCAACTAGGGACGGTGCCCTGCTGGATCTTCTTCTGGTGAACAGAGAAGGACTTGTGGGTGACGTGAAGGATGGAGGCCATCTTGGGCATAGCAATTATTAATTAATAGAGTTTTCAATTCTTGGAAAAGTAAAGAGGGGAGTTAGCAGAACTGCCACTCTGGACTTCTGGAGGGCAGACTTTGACCTGTTTAGGAGATTGGTTGGCGGAGTCCCTTGGGAGGCAGTCCTGAAAGGCAAAGGAGTCCAGGAAGGCTGAACACTCCTCAAGATGGAAATCTTAAAGGCGCAGGAGCAGGCCATCCCCATGTGCTGAAAGACGAGCCAGCACAGAAGAAAACCGGCCTGGCTGAACAGAGAGCTGTGGCTAGAGCTCAGGAAGAAAAAGAGGGCTTATGACCTTTGGAAGAAGGGGCAGGCCACTCAGGAGGACCATAAAGATGTCATGAGGCTGTGCAGGGAGAAAATTAGAAGTGCCAAATCCCAGCTGGAGCTCAATCTGGCTATTGCTGTTAAAGACAATAAAAAATGCTTTTATAAATATATAAACAAGAAAAGGAGGACTAAGGAGAATCTCCATCCTTTACTGGATGTGGGGGGAAACATAGTGACAAGAGATGAGGAAAAGGCTGAGGTACTTCTTTGCCTCAGTCTTTAGCAGCAAGACCAGTTGTTCTCTGGGTACGCAGCCCCCTGAGCTGGTAGATAGGGATGGGGAGCAGAATGAAGCTCTCATAATCCACAAGGAAACGGTCAGTGACCTGCTACATGTCTTAGACGTATGCAAGTCTATGGGCCAGATGAGATCCACCAGAGGGTACTGAGGGAGCTGGCAAAAGTGCTCTCCAATCCGCTTTCCATCATTTATCAGCAGTTCTGGCTATCAGGGGAGGTCCCACTTGACTGGCGTCTAGCTAATGTGACACCCATCTACAAGGAGGGAGGAAGGAGGATCTGGGGAGCTACAGGCCTGTCAGTCTGACTGTGGTACCAGGGAAGCTCATGGAGCAGACCATCTTGAGTGCCATCATGTGGCACTTACAGGGCAGCCAGGTGATCAGGCCCATTCAGCATGGGTTTTTGAAAGGCAGGACCTGCTTGACTAACCTGATCTCCTTCTATGACAAGGTGACAAGCTCAGTGGATGAGGGGAAGGCTGTGGATGTTGTCTACCTAGACTTCAGTAAGGCTTTTGACACTGTTTCCCACAGCATTCTCCTGGATAAACTGGCTGCTCATGGCTTGGAGAGGCATATGCTTCATTGAGTTAAAAACTGGCTGGGTGACCAGGCCCAAAGAGTCGTGGTGAATGGAGTTAAATCCAGTTGGAGGCTGGTCATTGGTTGTTTCCCCTAGGGCTCAGTATTGGGGCCAGTTCTCTTCAATATCTTTATCAATGAATGATCTGAATGAAGGGATCGAGTGCACCCTCAGTGAGTTTGCAGATGACACCAAGTTGGGTAGGAGTGTTGATCTGCTCAAGGGTAGGAAGGCTCTACAGAGGGATCTGGATAGCCTGGACTGATGGGCCTAGGACAGTGGTATGGGATTCAACAGGGCTAAATGCCAGGTCCTACACTTGAGGCACAATAACCCCATGCAACGCTACAGGCCGGGGGAAGAGTGGCTGGAAAGCTGCCCAGCAGAAAGGGACCTGTGGGTATTGGTCAATAGCCGGTTGAATATGACCCAGCAGGGTGCTCAGGTGGCTAAGAAGGCCAACAGCACCCTGACTTGTATCAGAAATGGTGTGGCCAGCAGGACTAGGGAAGGGATTTTCCTCCTGTACTCAGCTCTGGTGAGGCTGCACCTCGAATACTGTGTTTAGTTTTGGGCCCCCCACTACACGAAGGACATCACGGTGCTGGAGCATGTCCAGAGAAGGGCAACAAATCTGGTGAGGGGTCTGGAGACCAAGTCTTATGAGGAGCAGCTGAGGGAGCTGAGGTTGTTCCGCATGGAGAAAAGGAGGCTCAGGGGAGACCCTATCACACTCCACAATTACTTTAAAGGAGGCTGTAGTGAGATGGGAACCAATCTTTTCTCCCAAGCACAAACTCATAAGATGAGGAAATGGCCTTAATTTACACCAGGGGAGGTTTAGGTTGGATATTAGGAAAAATTTCTTCACTGAAAGGGGCGTGAAGTATTGGAACAGGCTGCCCCGGGAAGAAATTGAGTCACCATCCCGGAGGTCTTCCAAAAACGTTTAGATGTAGAGCTTAGTGACATGGTTTAATGGTGGACTTGGCAGTGCTAGGCTAAAGGTTGGACTGCATGATCTTGGAGGTCTTTTCCAGCCTACATGATTCTGTGATTCTATGATTCTATCCAAATATGGCTTCTGTTAACATACAGCTATGGAAATGTCAGTATCTGAAGGATGTCTGCTGGACTTGGTTAACCACTGGCATTTCAACATCAGACTGAATTGTCCTGGACTGCCTCCAAGCCCCTTGGAGGCCTGTCCAAATCACAGACCGTGATAACCGTGAACCTGAAAACTTCCTGTTAGAGAATGATTGCAGAATTAGCAAGGTTGTTAGAATCTTTGACTACCGCAGGAAAACCCAGTTTGGTACCAGACCCCAATTCTTCCAGCACTACTTTATGAGGCACTCAGCAGACTCAAGGTGATGTTTAGTGCCTTAGTTAAAGATGCTAAGAATGAAACACAGAGAAACCTCCCTCCATGATTTTTGATGTGGCCATGGCCTGGGAAAATGCAGTCATATTGAAATGAAATGAATGATATAGTCAGTCCATAGGAATGTCCTGAAAATAACTGGCAGAAAAATACAGTGTCATATATTCTGTACCTGTCTTGAGTATCTATAACAACATAGATAATAAATCATTTTGTCTGGTGTATAAGGAAATAATATGAATTTATTCTAAATGAATTAGGAAAGTGAGCCTGGGAAACTGTAGATCATCTAAAAACTGAAATGAATATGCCATAAAATTATAGGAAGCAGTTTTCCATATTGTGTCTTTGATCAGTCATACTGGGTGAATTTAACATTATATGTTCTATCCCAAACGGTTACTATCATTTCTACATTGATTTGGCTGGAGGCAGCCCCAGAAAACATGAAATTTCTATTAAATGCGTTACTAGCCAGATGGTTGGGAAAGGTCATGAATGAGTGGGAAAAAATGGCCTGTTGCAGGAGCCAAACAATAAATATGGAACCTCTCAGCAGACACCCTAATACATTGTTGGGAAGAAGTAAAGAGAGTATGATGGGACTAAAGAAAAAAAAAAAAACTTTATTAATGTTATAATGATTCCTGAATGTGTATCTCTTTCATTTTAAAAGAAAAGAAAGTATGACTGCAAGAATGTAGTTACATCTTTGTTTTATACTTATCCAAGCTTATATAAACAACCTATTCCTACTTTTTTTTTCTTTTCTTTTTATATGCATGTCTCTTTTTGGAGATGTTCACAAATGTAATATTGTAAGTCATAACATTAACTCTTTTTTGGTTCTTTGTTTCGAGGGTACTCAGGCACAACACACAGCCTGAACTGTTTTGTTTGAATTCAGTCTTCTCATTCATTTTGTCACTGTTAAAGCCCTGATATATAGACAATAGTTCAATTCATCCAATGAGACCAGACTGTCTTTCAGATCAGACACAATCCTGTGTCCCAGAAATATCCTCATTCCTTATGAAGTCTTGCTGTACAGACTTGTAATTCCCTGGTAAAAGGGATCACAGTCCTCATTGCCATGGATGACAAAAGCAAGTGATTACTGCATTTGGAAGTGGGAGAGGCACTACAGTGTGTTTTCCAGCTGCTGAAAAGCTTGTAAATATAAGTGTAATTAAGCTGATGGCAATGTGATTTACTTGGTCACATATATAAACTCTATGGTCACATCATAAATGTTATGAGATACAGTATCTTGTTAAAATAGATGTGATGGTGCTCACTCCTTTATTTTAACAGGGGGATTTGAAACCCACAGCCTGGTTCATCGTTGTGCCATGGCTCTGTGAAAAGCAGACACTGTTCTGCAGTGTGGATATGGTCAAAATGTCCCCGAGGGCTGATAGATCCTGCAGCCTTTTCTTACACAGACCTTCATTCTGTTCTCCAACAATTCCTCTAGCCCTAGGGGAGCCAAAGCACCACTTTCATTCATGAACAATTTTCAAGACCTTACCTGGATGTAGAAATCTTTTAAACAATATTAGCCCAAGTATTCAGTATTGGTATTATTGTGGTCAGTGTTACTAATTAGTTCCATTGCTTGATTGCTTCATCTCTAACAGTTGCTAAGAGTCAGATCTCTAATCTGATGTCAGTGTGCTTCCTGAATGAACTCTCTTAAGAAAAACAATTAGAGGAGAATAATATCAAAACATGGGGAAATAAGCATTTCTTATAACTCTTTATGTGAAAATACTAAGTTGTGGCTCTTCTATAAAAGAAACATACTCTAATGAAGTAGAAGTTTCTTGAAAATGTGGTTTGCCATTTTCTGAACTGCATCCCAGTGCTTGATATTCCAGACAAGGAGTGGGAAGTAGAAATCAAAGCTCCTCTAAACAGTTCTGACAATTTGTCCAGCATACATCATTCACATCTACACACAAATCTGAAGCAAGCTTGAATATCTAAAGGCCTTGTATTTAATAAAACCCTAGATTAAAGGCTGCAATACCACCCCAGGCTACAACTTACTGGCTGTATCCAGCAGGCAGCATGCCATAAAGTTTGAAAATGTTATGGAGACATACTACATTATCATGGTGATGTTGCAAGATTTCCAGACAATTTTTCTGGCAGTAAGAGAGCTAGTATAAGCTCTTCATAGAAAATCCAGCACTCTAAGCTGTCCATGTGGCTATGTAACAAAACTTTGTATTCTTGGAAATGTAGTTCAGACTTAGCTGATCATGGTGGTCTGGCATTTTGAATGCTATGTCTGTATACTCAGCCACAGTGAGGAGCATAACTCAGTAACCTTCTCTGCTTTTCTGTGCTCTGGGCACAAAGGTGGCTTGGGAAGGACCACAGGTCTGAGCACAAAAACACTGAATGTACTGACAGCTTTTCTGTGTTACAGATACATGGCCAATCTCAGGTGAGGCTCCTCTGGAGTCTCATGGACTGGGTCCAATCCAGAGGGAGACAGCTGACCTGCAGTACTACATGGGCAAGGGCAGTGGAGTACAATAATCTCATGGGTGAATTCCTGTTCTGTATCCCCTGACTCTTCACCTGAGTGTCCTGTTGTTTCATGGTCATTAGTGAGTGCAATTTTTCTAACAGCTGTGCAATAAGTGAAAAAGCGTTATTCATGTCTTACATATCGGTACTGGAATACTGTTTTGAACTGAGTACGTGCAGCTGAGAAGTGAAACCACCAATGCCTTGACCATAGGAATATACATCCAGATATTCAGAAACACAAATCAGCAATGTCTACATCCATGAAGCTAATTATATTACTTGGCTTTTTATTTATTGATTATGTCCATTATTTAATCGTAGGAAACAGTGCACTACCTTTTTCTACCATTTCTCTCAGCTGCTCATCTCAGAAGTAACACCATGACTATTTTCTGTACACTATGGAATATTTTTAAAGTGAAACAGGTCTAGATCACCAATAATCTCAGTGGTGATTAAGCAGAACACTACATAATACTGTTTAATATCAATTAGCTGCCTCTTCATAGATAAGAAAGCCTTTCTTTAAAGAGATTTTTTTTTTTTAATGAGAAAACTTTCTAAGGTGCACTTTACCTTATACATTACCTAGTTTGAACCAAAGTTTTTAATACAGTGTTGCTGGGACTGCAGGTATCACCACAGAATATTCATGCTGGTAACTTACTTGACAAAAATAGAAAAATGTGTAGTGATTTGAACCTCTGTCTTCCTTTCTAACTGCAAAAGAGGTCCTTAGTGACCAGGTAGCAAGATCTGTCATCTTTTGTGCTTAGAAACTTAGTTAACTCTCAGGGTCACCTGTCAGGTAGCTTTTTTTCCAGTTGCAAATTCCAGCTTCAAACAATTCTTAGTTTTAGCTCAGCAATGTTCATTCTGTCTCAGGGTTAGCATATAATAACATATGAAGAAAAAAAAAATATGGGAGACTGAAACATCACAAGATAAGCATCCTTCAGAGAGTAAAAACTTTTGTGACTAAAAAAATAATTTAAAGAAAACAATATACTTAATATCTTGTTCCTGCTCCTTTTTAAATCTCACTGAGGGTTAGCAGAGTAGATCTGCTTCATACCAAGAAAGCATTGCAAATAATAATAAACAAAGAGTACATTATTTCCTTATGCTCGTAAATGGTCCCTCTGAAGTGTAATAATACATGTTGTTAATATATTTTGTAATCCCTTGCCTGTGGTTTTTCTTCAGTGATGATCTTAATGAAAGCCGAGTAGTTTATAACTGACCAACATCAAATATTAGTTCAGGATAAATCTCTAGGCCCTGTACAACACAGGCCTGTGTGGACTTAATCACTGTCTTCAAACACCATTTTTGTGTGTGTTTGGCTCAGCTAATCAGGTTTCTGCATTTGTGAGTACTAGCTTCAGCAAGCTCAAATTAAAGGAAATGTACTAAAAAACAATCTTGGATGAAATTCAGCCCCGGTGTAATAGTTGAAATTAATAGAGAATTACAGAAAAAAAAAAAATAGGCTGGCGTATTTTTTCTTCTTATTTTGTTTACTTCAAGAAATGGAACACATTCAGTAACTTTTTTTAGGGCTTGAAGGACTGTTTCCTGTCATGGTTCAGGGTGAAGGCAGTGTTTCTTCCCCCCGTTTCCACAGCTAATGGGAAACAAAGGAGGGTGCCCATCAGGCCCTGTAAATGAGGTTAGAAGCCCAAGGAAACTTTATAGGGAAAGGTAATCCCCTTCATCTTCTTTTCTTCCCATGCACTTCATCTTGTGCCAACAATTTAATTTTCCTTAGTTCACACGATAAAGATGGAAGTGACTTCCTAGGTTATCTGTTCTTTTGCAAATGGAGAATCACTCCCTGCAGTGCAACAGCACTAGCTGCTTTAGGCTTAAACAAAATATTGAGGCTTCCTACAAAACTCTGTCCTGCTGCCCACTACCTCTTGCTTACAGTATAACTGAGGAAATAGCTTGAAAATGTGTAAAGGGAAATTGAGGTTGTCCTGTCTCCACGACATTCTGCATTTCTGTATACAATTTCCTTTTTTTTTTCTTTTTTCTTTTTTTCCTATGCAGACATCTCTTTATACTTCTTCTGAAGTCAGAGCCCAACTCTAGAAGATTGCTCAGCTTGCACTGAGGAGTGTCTTAGCAACAGCAAGAGGAGTCTTCTCCCATTACCTACCACAGTGCAGAAGTGGGAGCAGGGCAGTGGACATCCTTGTAAACCCCTTGACAAAATAGAAGAGTATAGGACAGCAGCCAGACATCCTTGATGGAGGAGGGCAAGAAAACTGTGCTTACAAGATGCTCAATGCAGCTTCATGTTTCATCATAAAAATCATTTCATAACCATAGCTGCTGACAGTTATAGCCTCCATAACTTAAAATTTGTAGGTCTGCGCAGACTCCAACACCTCTGACACTATCAGGCAACCCAGTTTCCCTGATTTTTTTTTAATTGTGGAAAACATTTTCCTGTATTGCAACTTGAAATCCAGAATAAAAGGTTCTAAATGTTTTTCTCCACAATGCCTCATCCAGATACAAGGGAAAGTTAATTAGAGAGGATTATTTACCCAATATTTCATCCAGGTTACAGATATCCATTACCCTTCGGTGGCAATGCTTTCCTCCACCTCTTTTATTTCAGAACTGGCTTATGACACTGCTGGGAAAACAGGGATATTTAACAGCAATCTTAGCTCTTAGCTGCAATTTTTATGATCTCAGGACCTCAATTAAAATCTCAGGAGCAAATTCTAGCAAAAGTGTCAGAAATGCCAAGCAGAGACATGAGGGAGAAGTGAAGTCAGTACCATGGAGGAAGGGCTCAACCCTCCTTTAATGTTAATACAAAATCCCAATAGATTGTGCTACTTTTTTGTGATGTATAGGTATGCCCCATCTGGCTTCAGTATTTGACATTGTTATGCTTCCTTGAGGCAAAGAGCATTGTTCAGATGAACCTGCAGTTTCAGCTCAAAATGTGATGAAAAGATAAAGGAGGCAATGCCAGAGATCCATGAGTGATTCTGTTCATTGAATCAGTACACTTCAGACACATTTCTCACCATTAACAGCCTTTTGCACATTATTAGAAGTCCTTATCAGAAGGCACCTGCTTAATTTGTACTTATTCATTTCTTCTCCATTACAGCTGACTAAATAATGTAAGAATGGATTTGCAAATAGAAAGTCTAAAACTTTGCCACTAATCATAGGCTCATTTGATACTCTAGCACACCTGACTGTCATTCAGGGCAACTTGAATATGTTCTTAGGTATAAACTCTTCTTGAATTTTATTGTGAAGTGGTTGTAATGAAAATTTGTGGTGGAAAACTTCAATTCCCAGAGCAGAAATACCCTCATTAATCACAGTTGAACAATTGTACAGCATGCATAGTAGGTATCATAGTAGGTTTTTCAACTATTTGGAAAGTACTTTCAAATCTCATATTGATTAGAAGAAATCAGAAAATGTAGAATAAAATGAAATCACCATCAAAAAGAGGAGCAAGATTTCCAAAGTTTTTCCAAATTTTCTCCATGATACTGTAGTTCACACAATGATATTTTAGATCAGCTTTGCAAGTAACGGAATTAAACAAATACAAGTACAATGTTAAAAGACAGACAGAGAGAGAATTTTCAATTTCAATCCACATTTAGGTCTCCAAGTGACCTTATTTGCAGAGATACAGAGTGTTTCAAAACTCATTTGAGAAAATTCAGTTCAGGCCAAGAGTAAAATTACTAAATGTTTATATTATGGTCATAATACAATCCCCAATCTTCTTAATTCACTTTCCAATTCTAAGTTAACTGAGTTGGTGTTTTCACACCAGTATGAGACATTAGAACCAACTTGAGGTGGAGATATCTACTGAGTGAATAGATTGAAGCCATAATGAAAATCTGGAGGAAAATAGTAACTAAACATGTTTTTAAAAGTATTTCAGAGCAAGACGATCATCTTGAGTTTTGATCTAGCTGAGTTTACATATTTCTGATGTAAATACAATGATTGACCCTAAGAATATTTCTCCCTTGATGCTGGTCCCAAGATTCACCCTGTAGTAATTTATATTCCACTCTCAAAGGCAGCAAAGCTGAAAATGGCTGTTTATTTCCTTGTAAATTCACATTTTACATATTTTAATTTGTCCTTAAACTGACCGTTCTTGGAAAACATTTACTCTTCTGCCACTTTGCATATCAGGGTAGTTGGAAGTACGGAATAATAAACCATACAGTCAACCCAGTTGGAACAACCTTGTGATTATGACTCCTGGGCCGCACAGCAGGTGTGTATTCTTACCAGCCTCTCTCTGTTCTTTTGCCATAGGTCAGTTCATTGGAAATCCTTTGGCAGGGACCATGAATTACCCATCAGGGCAGCTTAGTGCAGCAAGCCCAGTGGCCCTATCCATCTGTCTGCTGTGGAAGGCAGGTTCTGGCCGCACACTCTGTGAAGCTCTGCAGAAGCCTTGCCTTGTTTTCTTTATTTGTGTGAGCAGAGTTTACACTAATGACGCACTTTGTAAGACCCTGGCCAAATCCTCTTTCTAAAGACTCACTACCGTCTGGTTCATAAACACTAATCCATACCAGACCTTCCCAATGTTATACCTTACCAATGTTAAAAAACAGAAAAGGGGGCAAAGAACCTCTTTCGGTCACTTCCCTCACCCTGTTCTCCCCCTGTGTCATGTCTCACCTGTACTAGTTATTTGTCAGCTTTGGGCTGGGACCCATGGAGATCTAAAACACTGGCAACATCCTCGGTACACCTTGACTGCTGTTTCACCTCTGCTTCCAGTTATCAGCCTAAGTCCTTTCCTTTCTGGCTTTTGCTGGCATGAGCTGCCAAAACATTTAACAATGAGCCAGTGAAAGTGTTTCTGAGAACGTTGGTGTGAATGGCACCCTGCTTTTCAGCCACTGCCCTTGAGAAAGAAACACAGATCCCCTTCTCCCACCAGGCCAGACACAGTCAAAAACTACAGCCTGTCAGTTGTAACTGTGATTTTATACATTTGTAAGACTGGGCCAATAGGTAAGGCTCTAGCCTAGAGGCTGGAGACATCCAAGGCCCTCATCTACTGCCACCACAGAATCCAGTTGTCAGGCCTTTACTTCCTCAGCTGCCAAATGAAGATGCTCAGGTTTCTCCGCCTCACTTGTCCCAGGGCAGGTGAACACGTTAAAAGGTTGAAGGTTACTCACATCTTCTGATGGTGGGATCACACAACCAGCTTACAGATGGAGGTCATGCTGCAGGATGGATGAAATCCAAGCAGTGGCAGGAGATTCAGCTGGATAAACCACAGTGGTGGCTTCCACGCAGTGTCACAGCCTCTTTGCAGTAGCTCTGAAAGGGTTAAATGAACCATATTTTTTGCAGTTAAGTAGCTGTGGTATACCTGCTTTCTATAATACATGAGAAAATTATGAGTTCCCTGTAGGGCATAAGGAAACACTTTTTCCTCCTTCTTATGCTGTGTATCAAGGATACAAAGAGCTAATGGTTTTTGTCTGGGCACCTTTTGCTCTCTCTGCTGGCAGCCTACGGGAACAGCAGCAGCTCCCCAAGCACTGGGTGCGCTGTAGTATCTGAAATCTCAGCACTCAGTAGTTACCAAAAGGAAATTTCCCGCTGATGTGAAACAGTTTCTGTGTATATTCTTGAGTGTCTTCCATCCGAAGACCTGTGGATCAAAATAATCTTTTTTTTCAGCAGAAGACCATACACTTGTATCTGACCCTGCTGACAAAACATTTCAGTTATGAAATCAGCTATACCTTAGCATGGCTGAAATGAGGAAGGGGGAAAGAGATGGCTGTCAGGGAGGGCAAGATAACTTTTCCCCCAAGAATGAAAGAAAAGACCCTTCCTTTCAATTGAGGAGTTTAACTGGACTTACCCTCCTCCACCTTCCAACATTCTTAGTTTCAACACCACGCATGAGACACTAGGTTAGCAAATCCAGTGCTTAGTAATAGTTTTCCAGAGGTAGTTTAGGTGGTCTTGTATTTTATCCAGCCTCTTGCTGCTAGTTCTGAAGGGTGCAGGTCCCCTGGAGATACTGTGACACAATGACCAGCATCCAAGATAATGTCGTGGATACCTAAAACATCTCAAAGAGACTGATGATCCTATCTGGGCACCTGAGTTTCTCCTTAGGTACTAAACAGGGCTTGCTACCTCATGTCTGGTATCAAACTTTCTGAGGTAGTTGGTGTGACCTTTCAGACCTTGCTTAGGCCAAAGATCTTCTGGGCTTTGCACACAGAATCAGTTAAAAAACACGGTTCAGTAGGAACCTCTGAGGACAGGGACCCTGAATGCCTCAGCTCACAGCCTTTGCTCTTACTGTTTCCCCACTTGCAGCAATGAGAGCCCTGCCTGTGCTGTCCCTGTAATCCCCCTATGCTGGGGTTATCAGGCCAGGGAATGTGGCCAGCAGAGATCTCACTGGGGCTGGTTGACTCCAAGTGCTTTGGGGTGGAGGAGACACTGGGGGTGCATGTTTTCTGCATGCAGAAACCTCACCACACGCTTCCCTGTAATGTCTTCACCTGCAGTCATGTGTTGCACATCTGTGGCTTGTTCAAACAGCCGAACACCATTGTACAGCAAACACTGCGACTCAAAACTGAGGCTTTTTCTTCCCCTATGGTTCCTAACATCCTCCTTTCATTTCATTTCACTGCTTCCCTGCAGCTCTTAAAATATGTTTCAAGGAAAACTGTAGTAAAGAGGGAAGCTTTCCAGTTACCACATCTGATTAACAAGGAAACGAGCATCTTTCTCCTTCAAATACACAGGCATGGGCTTGTTCTTGAAAAGCAGACAGATACTTTTGCAGTCTTGCCTGGCACATCATTGAAGGACTGTGCTTTCTGACCGTGAGTGCCCACCATGATCTGAATATTAGTAACTGCATCTCTTAGCTGGGTATCCACCAAGATAGGGCAGAACAAGAAGCGCTTTGATAAGGAAAATGGAGTCACGCTGCGGAGCTCTGACCTCAGCACAGGATCGAGCCTCTTCCTCATTCAAGGAATTGCTACCAATGATTACAGCTGAAATATTTACCAGTAGTAAACTGCTTACAGCATGATGTTTTAAGAAGAAACTCTTTTCCGAGGAAAATTCATCCTCAAATTGTCATATGGGTCTGACTTGAAAAGAAAGGGAAGAAGCAACGAGGAAAGAAATAATATCAAACTCCTTTGTGTTGGAAGTGCTAGATTTTTATATTTTACACTTCCTCTCAGCAAAACTCTTTGACTTCTCATTCCACAAAGTTGGTTTGGGTTAGAAATCAACCCAATCTTAAAATAAATAAATAAATAAATAAATAAATAAAATTAAGCAAAAGGATTGAATTGTTTGACAACAAGAGAAAAAAAATTTCCTTGCAGATTACGGGAAATATTAAAGTTTGAGCCAAAACATATCTTTTCACTTAGTTCATTTCACTATGAAACTTGAAAAAAATTGGTTTTGGTTTGACCCAAACCAAATTTTTTTCCTATCTGACAAACCCATTACGTACTGAGTTCAGGTAATCACTTCAGTTTCCTTTTAACACAAGGGCAGAATCACGTATTTTCTGGTCAGTTCCCAAATGATAGTAGGTAATGACAAGGAAAGGAGGAGGGGTCCTGCAGGACGTTTTGAACCAATCCATCTATATTTGTAATATAATCCAAAGTGCTGTTGGACCACCCTCAAGCAGATAAGAATTAATATGTTAGAGGAGCTATTGAACAGGATTTTTATATTGAATAACACAATTAAGTCACACAGATGTTTTTTCTATTATACTAGTTTTAAATTTCTATTTCCTTCTGAAACATAGTATTGCAATGTTGGTTCTCTCAGTAATAATAGGAGTCCCTACAGAAGAGCCGATTCTCTCCGTACTTATTTTAGGGAAAGCCCTACCTTTGGTCAACTACAAAATTGTTCACCTCAGAAAGCTGAAGGATCAGCTGACTGCCAGGCTATGACTCTCAGTAATGAATAAAAAAAGTTTATATAAATGGCCCTGTGAATTCATATTGGAAAAACTGAAAAAGAGAGACAGACAGAGCATTTTCTTTTGAGGTCCAGGGGTCTGTCTACTTCCATTTAAGCTAGCATTATCCTGAAAAGTGCTGGGAATTAGGAGATAGATTCAACAAAAGGCTGTTTTCAGGGCACCAAACAGGTGTGAGATTTGTTAGAACGCTCAGGATGTTTCCTGTTTTATTTGAATCTGTTAACCCCTGGACACTTCAAATCAAATTGAAATCTGACAGATCCTTGTGCTGTATCTGACTCACAGGACACAGGAAGGACTGTGTTGAGGTGGCTTAGTAATACTTAATTAAAAGAAGATGTGTAGACATTTTAATATGTACAACTGTTTATACATGTTATCTCCTCATTACAGAAAAACATTTAACTTCCACATTCAATGTATTCTGAACAAAAATGGTTGTAAGCCATTTTTAATATCCATGAAGCAGGACTGAAATCTCTGCTTATATAAACTGTGTATCATGTAGAGATGTCTTTTTAATCTGCTTATTATTACACAATCACCGTAAGCGTCTCTGATGACTTACAACTTTTTTTCCTTTTGTTTTATATAAAAAAAAAGCAACAGAAGAGTTTGGGTAGAGGTGCAGAATGCTTGGATGTAGGAGTGTGATCAACATAGCTGAGGCCGCCCTGAGGTCATCTGGTGCTTTTTTTTATAGTCATAATTACTTTCCACTATGCCTGCAGCCAGGCAGGCAGTGGGTGAATAGGCTGTGACTCCGCTTCCTCCAGCGTTCCTTTGGGATGGCGGGGTGTTCCCAGGATGGAGGGTGGGATTGCTGTCATGCACAACCCACCTCCTGTAACTCTCCTTTGCTTTGTGTCTCCATCACCACAAGTCCTTCACCGTTGCTGGTTTCATTAACCTTCTGCAACTGATTTGTGGATGAGGCTGGGGACGTTCACTTGAGGGGAGTAAAGGGGGAAGGAGAGGTTATGAACTTTAAAACAGAGAGAGCTATGGGGCTCTTATCCTAAATGTGAGTTATGTCTCTAGCTCACTGTCCACCTCCTCCCTCTCCTGGAGTAGGAAAAGAAATGAATTTCTGCTGATACAACCAGATCTACACAATGAGGTGATTGACATTTATAATTATCACATTTACAGAGTGAATTCCATATACTATTCAATCGGCCATGCTTACACCTCAGTGAGCACAAACATGAAGACACACTGCAAAAAGTATTAGAAGCAGGTTTGACACTTGGGTTCAGGTGAGCTCTCTGCAGCTGATACCCAGCATCTCTTTCCTGCTGGTATCTGGCTTATCCGATTTTAAAATATCTCATCAAAACTCCACTTCATTGACTTCAAACTTTGGTATTACTAGTCTGTTCAGTCAAGCAGAAACAGCTCTCTGCAACTAGCTGAGCAGTGCACTTCCATAGCTTTGTAGTTTTGCCCATATAGTATGTAGCACTCACATGCAAATATTTCTAAGACTATATCTTGGCAATAATTTATATAAATGCATTTGTTTGCTGTAAATGTCAACCATGTTTCCCAGCTCAGGAAAAGGGATGAGTGTTCCAGACGTTGGCCAGTTCTTGCTCAGAGGACATTGTTGCCTGAAGAGCAAAAAGAGGGAGATACATCTGAATTGTGGATGTCTTTAGTGAAGGTGTCAATCTCTGGGTTAGTCACCTTAGATTCCCTTGGCAACCAATGGAGTTCATCGATACAGTGAGCATAATTTGTGCTGAGTAGAGAGATCTGATTCTAAAATGACCATTGGCCTTTGAATGCTATTGATGGTATTATTTAGACCTACACTGTGTAGAAAGGGAGACTTGACAACAAGTTCACAAACAGACATCCAAAATTCAGCAAGATGGTTCCCATTTCTAAATCCTACCTAGGAGCATAGTTACCATTGGGATCAACATAACTAGATAGGATGTATTCAATGTACTCTTCCATGCATATCTGAGGAGCTGGGCCTTTGTTTCTATCTTCACAGACCCTCTATGAGACTGGTTGACACACATATGTAAACATTATGCATGTGTATTAAAGTTGATACAGTGTGAAGTTGTCACCAGAATATGATTACATTTTCTTCATTGGGAAAATCAGTATGAATGGCCAAGTGCTGAGATTTTAGATCATGTCATTGTGTCAGCTTTGTCTGTGTGGTACAGTTTTCTGTTAAGAAAAGGAGGAAAATGATTTCTCAAGGAACTAGTTACAAGTATGTAAATATTATTAAACATTATTATAGATAGAGAAGGGAGCAGCCTGCTGTCCCTATAATCAGTATAAAAGTACCTGGTAAGTGCCAACTTTCTTATTACCATATACTCTGAAGGAACTCTGAAAACCATGAAATAAAACTGCATCTGGGACCAGTTTCAGAACCAGGAAAAAATACACCTGAACTTCAGGGAGTGCTTCATCTTGAAACAAAATCTACCCCTGAACTTATCTGATCTTCCTCCAAATATCTTTCAATCCTTATGGCAATGCTTTTATTCACCTGCTGAACACACTGAAATATGTATTGTATTTTTGCTCGTGGCTGCTATGTTCTGTCCTGTCTCCCAGCTTAATACCTACAGATGTCAAATGTTCCTGGGAGGCTCAATAACTTGGGATAATGCTCCAAACTGGACAACTTTGATTTCTTTATGAATCTTCAAGTTTACCTTACAAATGCCAGGGTATATACAGTTCTCTACTTTTGAAAGCATTAAAGTAGGTGCAAACTATGTGCACTGTGAGATGATACATTCCGGGGTATTTCTTTGGCATCATTGTTCCTTCTCATTTCTATTTTCTTTTTTTTCTCCCTGATCTTTGTGGTGTGCAAATATCACACGTGCACCAGAGAAAATGAACATGGCAAGTCTGGGACATAGTGGTGTCCTTGTGGATGTTCCTAGATGGATTCGACAGTTTTCACATCTCCTGGGTTAGCAGCAGTTTGATTTTCCTGGCAGCCTTGCTTTCAATTTCTGACTCTCCTGTCGCTGGGAAGCTAACTATCGCCATATGTTTTTTAGAAAGAGCTAGGCAGTGCTTGATCACTGGGAAGAAAGTCTGGCAGCCAGCTCACTGAAGCCCTTTGTTTAGGCACCCCATTTGTTGATAGAGAACACCAAGCATCCCTTCCTCCTTATCAATGGAGGGATTTAAATACTCATTACATTTAGCATGAGGTTTTGCTCCCACCCTTGCCATTAAACGGCAGCTATAGGACCAAATGGAAAAGCAAAAGCAAGTTATTTGTCTCAATAGTGTTAAAGTGAGATATGACCCCCCCCCCCGCCCCCGAAATGACATATTTGATATAAAACATATAATAGAGTAATGGAGTTGCCAAATTATTTGAAGTGATGTGCATTTCATGTGTGTATCTACCACTCTGAATCTGTTCCAGACTGTAGTCAGATAAGGGAGGGATATTTCTGAATGCAGATGAGCCGTAAACAGACACCAAGACTGGAAGGAGTGTTAAGAGCTGGGTCACAGTGAGTTAGGCTGTCTGTTTCCCACAGGTTACTAGCATATTAGATTAGGTATAGAAGAATAAATAGAAATGGTGTACTTGGTTACCCTCCTTGGGCAGAGCTAAGGAACAGACAGAGACGTCTGTTGATCCACCCTACTATAATGGCTGACATAGAACAGGCTAGCAATAATTATTGTCCCACCCACTAGATGAATAAAAAATGAAGGAAGTCTGACTCAGAGACATGTCACTGTGTCAACAAACATCTGTAGTAATGCATCTCATGCATCTCATGGATGTGTCTTGAGTTACAACCTAATCCAAAGATGTTTGGAGCATTATAAATGCTCAAGGTGATTTTGAAGTGCTGGAGAAGTTACAAAAATCACTAATAGACCAGTAAAGTAGGTTTAAAGCTCACTGTAACAGCATGACATAAAAGTTCTTCAAATAGTATATGCAAAAAATGGCAGTGTGTTCTGAAAATGAATATTTGACATATTCATTAGAGTAGACTTTTTTCCTACTTTTTCTGCTTGGTTAACTGTCCTCCTTTTCTGAGGTGTGAGGAAGGTACTAAGGGACTCTTGATTAACATAGGAGTAAAATAGCATTTTCTTATGACTATGACAAACGTGGAGGTGATACAGTCATTTTCTGAAAGCTGTGTTTGACTAGTTGAGATGAACTGTGTAATTACACTAGCAGAATATTTGCTACGCCCTCATATTTCTTTCATTTACTGTGAGCTGCTGCAAGAAAAAAGCAAGATGAGGTGAGGCTGCACCTTGAATACTGTCTTCACTTTTGGGCCCCTCACTACAAGAAAGATGAGATGCTGAAGCGTGTCCAAAGAAGGGCAATGAAGCTGGTGAAGGGTCTAGAGAAGAAGTTATATGAGGAGTAGCTGAGGGAACAGGGGTTGTTTAGCCTATAGAAAAGGAGGCTCAGGGGAGACCTTATCACTCTGTACAACTGCCTCAAAGGAGGTTGTAGTGAGGTGGGGGTCGGTCTCTTCTCCCAGGCAACAAGAAATAAGACAAGAGGAAATGGCTTCAGGTTGTGCCAGGGGAGGTTTAGGTTGGGTATTAGAAAAAACTTCTTCACTGAAAGGGTTGTGAAGCAGTGGAACAGGCTGCCCAGGGAAGTAGTCGAATCACCATAGAATCATATCATAGAATCNAGAATCATATCATAGAATCGTAGACTGGCTTGAGTCGGAAGGGACCTT
>VXAL01011881.1:0-10819 GCA_013399475.1 Chauna torquata
GGTAAAACCACCACAGCCATCTTGCCAGTTCTTCACCAAATTAAGTGTAGCCAACCAAGGAAACCAACTAAAATTATTCACAAGCTAACAGCATGCCTATTGCTTGTGGCAACGTACAGCTGATGGACGATGTAGTGTTACTCATTAAGTTTATCTTTATCTGCGCTTCGTAAAGCATAGATGCTAAATAAGTTCCTAAAACCATCCGTATCATTGTAATGTTAAACTGCTGCAGCAGTTGATCTGTCACTGTGGAAGCTCTGTTTTGGGCTTAGTTCTTTGCTTTTGTATTTCTTAGCAGTTCATTCTGTAGTAACAGAATGGTGCAGTCCATTGTGAGATTGTAGCAGAAGATCCCCATGTCAATAACCTTGATAAGGACGATGAAGTCAACAGTACATTTGCTAAATAAGTGTTATTTAGCTGATTATCAGCTGCTGTGAATTGCTATTTGTTTGCTGACTTCTTTGTACTTTCTCTAGGAAGAAGGTGGGATTACTGGTGTGGATGCCTGCCTCATTTGCTTCACCAAAATGAGATAGTGCATGCAGAAGAGAAGGGATATTTTTGCAAGTAGAAGCTACCATGGTGAGTTGGATTTTGTCCTTCCTTCTGCTGCAGAATTTCTCAGTGATGCTAAATACATTATTTAAACCAAACTTCACACAAATGTTTCTACTTCTCTGGAAGTGTGCTTTGCGTAATATTTCCTTGGTAGCAGTGCTGGCTTGAGACGTTCCTTTGTACTTCTTCTTCCCCTCCTGCCGTTTTGGGTCCACAGAACTGCTTGAGGGGACCGTCAATAAACTAAAGCAGCAAAATAAATGGAGCTGAAAATAGTTCCTTTCTACCATGCACATAGAAAAGTACGTGAAACTATTGTATGTATTCTTGATCTGACACCACGGTGTCTGTCTTGAACATGATGCTGAAAATTGAGTACATGGTAACATGATTTTTAAGTTTTGAGGTGCTGAATACCCTCTAAAATTGTAGTAAAGTGTAGGGACTAGAAATTAGTAGATGCTTTTTAAAGCTTATCTGTTTTCCTCAGCTCCACTCTACTTTAAAATAGTAGCAGTTGCACACCTTACAGGCACATTCTTAACTAAACTCATTAATGTTTTTGAGATACATATGTACTGTACAAATGAACACTGAAGGAAGAAAAAAGTCATGAACCTCCATTCAAGAGGTTCAAAAAGTTTCAGAAGGTCAGATTCGTGGGGTTACGCTTGCATGGTCATGTTCAAAGGAACCTTTGAAAAACTGCTGATTAGGTGAGCCCTGCCCATTCTGAAAAATCTTAAAAGCAGGGATCTTGAATGAAAATCCCATATTGAGGATATAATTAAATTCTGTATTACGTTGCTTAAGTGCAAGAGAACTGAATGAAAGTTCTGCATTCTTACATTTACAAAATTTCACTACAGGAAGTTACAGCAAGAATATTCTTCTAGTGCCTTTCAGTGCTTATACAGTTGGGGGAACCATGGCCTCTAGGCCATACAGTGTTCAAATTTTAAATGTCTACTTTTTCTTTGCTAAAATGAACAAGGTTTTGTAATATTCTCATATAAATTTAGAAGGCTTCTGTGCATATCTGTGACTTTGGAAGCTCTAACACTTTTTTTAAAATGCTCTGTTACTATATTTGACATGAAGTGTTCTGTAACCTTTTTATAAAATGTACCAGTAATGATATTGTGAGATTATTATTTGTTTCCTCAGGGATTGGGGGTGGCTGGGTCTTGTTTTTTGACTGCTATGGTTTCCTAATGATTTTTGGATCATAAAAAGAAAATTCGATGTGTAAGGATGTCAGGATAACAAAATACATGGGAGAGGTCAATTTTGCATTACTGCAAACTGTGTATTTCCTGCCATTGTTCACTATGATTGTCAAAGAGTCCTGACAGAACTGCAGCATGGAAAATGTAACTGCCTTGGTGTCTTCATCTAATTTTTAAATTGAACCTTGGGTTTGAAATTCACTGTAAATAACCTTTTCCATGGCAAGGGGAACTGAAGAAGCCTATAGTTTGCTATAAATGCATTGCCTTTGTCCCTTCCTCCTCATGACAATAAATCCATCTCCTGCATAGCTTCTCTTCTTCCTTGTCTTCAGTTCTTCAGGTTTTCATAGACTCCCATTTCTATGTTATCGCAGTTGTCACATATGTTTTCTCAGTGCCTTGAAAGGATGTAACAGGTGAGCTTCAGGGCAGAGGCTTACCACCCGTTGCATACAGAGACAGGTCCGAGCTCTTGTGCATCTACAAATATGATCATTTTGAGTTTATTCAGCATTCATTTAAACAAAAGCAAATACTACGTCATCTTTTATTATTGCCGTAAATTCTAGGAATGATTCCTGAAACTGTAAAGGGGAATTCTTCTTAACCTTTATCAGTGTGAAATTTAATACCTTGATCATGACCAA
Source organism: Chauna torquata (assembly GCA_013399475.1). Classification (NCBI taxonomy): domain Eukaryota; kingdom Metazoa; phylum Chordata; class Aves; order Anseriformes; family Anhimidae; genus Chauna; species Chauna torquata. Next base: position 2,444 of record VXAL01011881.1, read on the forward strand.
TTTCTATGAAATATGCAAACTTTCCCTATAGTAGACTACAGCACTTTTAAAGATGATTCAGTATTTAAGACTTACTAATTGCATTGGATCCAATATATTATGAATATATTCATAAACCATTTAGTTGTAATGAGCATCTAGAAAACTGCTGGGAATATTATGGGAATGTGATGCTGTTCTGAAAACAAGGTAGTGTATCAACCATCTCAGATAAGTAGTTGAGCAGGAGAGTGCCAAATCTACTAGAAGGTGTGCAGTTCAATTTTTGTTAAAATCTACACCATGGTAGGAGGCCAGTGTTATGAAGCCACTCAGAGGAGTAAGACTTGTTACCCTGGTATCTCTGATGACCAGCGTGTCATAAGGCCAGTCTGCAGAGCCTCCTTCAAGAGTTGCATGGATTTATTATGGTGGTATGTCTGACCCTGATCAAGGTGTGGCTGGGTGTTAATGCTGTTCAGAGTGGATTTAATAAATGTTAGGAACACTTTGTGTGCATACTTCGTTTGCATTGTTAGCTATAGATTACAGTTTAGACCTGTGGCATAGATTAAATTACATCAGAGAATGTCAGCTGTGTTTTGAATGAACAGCTGAATGGAGCAACCCCATGGCTTAAGACATGAATAGCAGGAGACGTAAGAAAACACGACTTACACATTTTAACAAACTAAATAATGAGAGAGCAACTGATTAAAGTTATTTAAATTCTTCTGAATATATGCATTTTCAATACAAAGTGTAAGAGGAGAGAAGGGTTTTAGCTCATTTCTGTGTCAGGAATAGGATCTGGAAAATCAGATCTGCACAGTTCTTTGCTAATGTTTTTATTAAGTTATGCTATTGCATTTTAAGGGAAACACAGAACTTGGTAAAGCATATGTAAAGTTAAATACAACATTGTACTGTTTCTTGATTTGCATACATTTTGGTCATCTTAACTGTCATCAAACTTTGGGGAGGAATAACATGAATTTGAATCAACATTTTAATTTGATTAAATATTTTTGAATAAAGGATAGAGATTTCTATGTAATTTTATTATTCTGAAATGCTCGTAATATCTTAATTATGAAAATTGTTTCTAGAAACATGTCTGGGGCAAAGAAAAAATATTTAAGTAAACAACTAATTATACTACTATAGAGGTGCTTCTGTGTTGTACAACAGGTTGCTGCAAAGGCTTGGATTTTTTTTTTGTCTCCTTGTGAGTCATTCTGTAACTCATTTGAAATGGAAGTAGTACCAAGTTGTTCAAATTCTTTGCAGGCAATGATAAATACATTTGTATTTAAACAAGGGTTGGGTTCTCTGGTGGCAGAAGAGCCCATGGTACAAAAGACCATTGTCTTTATCTTATAAGACATATTATGAGTTCTGAAATGAGAGACTGGTTCCACGGATGCCGGCAAGAAAATTTGCACGTTACAGAAAAAAAGGAGTACTTGTGGGCTAACCTGATCATCCAGCTACAGTAGCCAACGCAAATGCTTGAAGTGACCTCAACTGTGAAATATCTCTCAGAGACAAAATGGTATCCTTGACCAATACAGCTTTCCTTTCTCTGTCCTAAGTATAACAGCTGAACAGAGGGGTGGTGCGTTCTACTATTAGCATTGTGATCTCTCTTGTGCCTTGGCATATACAGTCTTGTTTTTCTGCCACGCTCTTCTATGAAGTCAATGGACAGTCAGTTAGAAGGAGCTGGATTTCTACATCTGACAGTTCTGAAGTTAGTTCAGTATACAGTATTGATCTGGGGACCTGAAATGACTTTTGTCATTTTTTCTTACACCTTGTTGAGTTGTAATTATCCAAATATTATCTGATACAGTTTCAATGGAAACAGCATAATTTTCTTCAGTGCTTTCAGGGAATAGGGTAAGAAGATATTTATAAACCTGAGTAACATCTCCATGCTGAAGACCATACTTTCTGTCCACAGATTCTGAGTAATAAGCTTTTCATGCACTCTAGAAAAAGAGCAATGATGACAAAAATGTTTCCTTGTAAGTAGACATTCCTACCAAACATGTCTGAATGGACTGGATTGTTTGTGGATGAAGTCAGACAAAGAAGCAAATTTAGAATTCACAAATCTTTCTATTTTCAAGCCTGAATCGTCTTCAGGTCCTGTTTTTTTTGTCTCTGACTACCAAATGTCTTATCTTGAATGTGGATTCTTCAAGTGTCTCTCCTTTTCAGAAGTGGAATTTGAAATGCCAGACTGTTCTGAGCTATTGCTGAGTTCAGCAGTTCTCTCTATAGCCAAGACACAGAATTTTTCAGACGTCTACCCTCCTCTGTGGGAACTCAGTTTTTTATTCAACTTGTTGAGGGTTAAGAATTGTATTAGTAAAAACCTTTCGGATTCTTGCTGAGAATGTCTTAAGTATCCAATTCAATCACAGAGAAAAAGCTGTGTCCAGGTGTTGCATATAGAACCTTCTGTCTGGAACCCTTGCCACCTCACAAGTCCTTGTGGATTTGGGCACTGCTCTCAGCATCCACAAGTCTGTCTTTCTCCTCGGGTGTCAGACTAACTTTATTTGTCCTTGCCAGATCACCAGCACTGAACAGATTGCATTGCTTGTTCTGCCGGGGCAAAGTCAATCCACGTTAATGGCTTCTTTAATCTTTTAAAAGTAATTATTTTATCTGGGGCAGTAACTCCAGCCAGTTCCTGAATCTTGCTAGCGGTAGTGGTCAAAAAGAGATCAGCAGTGCCTGCATAAAATGAGTTAGTCTCTCCCCTGGCTGCTTTGGTGCTCATCCTCTGCAAAGAATTGAAAGTTCTGATAACTTTTAGTTTGTTTTACACATCTGCCTCAGCTGTGCACCGTCTCCTGAGGGGCTGGTGATGGTGTCATCCAAAGCATAACAACCAATCATGTATAGGTTACAAAGAAACGGCACTCTTTGGGGTTGGAGGAATGTCCCAGAACTTTCTCGTAATGAGAAAGTGGCTATCAGAAAACAAATCTTACTTTTATTTTCTGGTGCGGTTGATATAGCTTGTAATCAGAGTGAAAAGACATAAATGTTGCTCCATTTTATTTAAATGTCCTGATGTGGTAGTATGTTTAGAGAAGTATTTTGGTTTATTATAGAGAAATGCCATTTGGTTTTGCAGATAACTGAACATGTTACCTGTCACTACAGGCAGCTTACTCTTTAATTCATCATTTGGCAGTTACTGTTAGTTTTAGGCTAATTCAAGACTACGTTCCATTTGATTGTGGTCTGTTTGAATTTCAATATTGAACTCGTCGTAGGAATCCTCATTAAGTTACAATTAATAAAGACTAAGTGCTCTGTGAGGATACTCAGGCTGCTGCCTAACGTGGGTGGAAGTAGAAGCCTGTTTTAATTATAGGCCATGCTCTGTTATTTTGAGATTTAATTGCTAGTCGGACTGGTTATTTTCATAACTGTCTATTCTGAGACAATTTTATTACATAATAACAACAATATTGTTATTGTATGAGGTGCATATCCTCAGTGAGTGCAAACATGTGGCTTTGCTTTTTCAAATGTGGAAAACAAACATTTTAGTTCATGCTCTTTACCTCTGGAATATGCATTTGCAAGCTGCATTATTTATTTCATCAGTGTGAGCTAGACTCATTTGCTTAGTCCTCATGAAATGAAAATACTTCTTCTAATTACTAAAAGTAATTACTTTAAAACTTTATTCCATAGTGAGAAATGTGAGAAGCTAGTATTGCAAATTAAACTCACAGAAGACAAATCCTACTAAAGTAGGTGTAGTTTTCTTCAAATATAACTTCCTGAATTGGTTTACCCTGGGATCAGATGAAGATCAATGCCAGTCCAAGAGAGAGGGAGGGAGCACATGCAGTGTGGGTGATGGGAGCATGGCCTTTTTTTGTGTGTGTGTGGTCAGTACGGAACTGCACTTCAGAGAGTGAAGGAAGGATCAGAAGCAGTTAAAATAAAACTGCCAGTTAGCACATGTAATAGTGATATAATGTAGGAAAATGATGATGAAAATATGGTCTTCGTCTCTCTAGAAGCATTACAATTTTATATAAGGCAATTAGAAACTCCAAGTTTCTAATCTATTAAACCTTTAAAATGAGGACAGTTCAAAATAAAAATGTCATCTGTTACAGATACTGCAGGGCACTGAAATAAATTCTTAGCCCTGCAGAACTGAACTATAACCCAAGCTATGCTGAGGTTCATTCAGATTCACATACTTACAAAGTAATTAATGTACTTTGTGAGCTACTACTGTTGCGAGGACAAAAAGAATTTCAGTAAAATTAGACAAATTATCCATACCTGGTCTATGTTTTATTAAAGTGTGTAGGGACAGAGAAGATATGGACGGAGAAGTTGGTACTGTTTATGCAGCAAGAAGAAGGAACCAACTGATAGAGAAGGCAGGGAGTAGCTCTTTCCCAAGTAAATGATCTCCTCTCACATTTCTTCTTGAATTACCTCCACAAATTTAAAGCAGGAAAGGCTGATGCTGTTGGTTTCACATAGATGTTAGAAATCTTTGGATACTTTATTCAGAGAGAATAAAATCCTCCTGAGTAGCAAAAATAAGTTTGTGTAAATTAGGCCAGTAAGATTCTAAAAAAAATTCTCTTTATGAAACAGTTAATTCTTTACAGAAGACTAGAGGATCTTTAACGCTCTTACAGGCTGAAATGACATTTGGCAAGTAGTAGGTTTCAAGACTTAAAAGGGTCAAACTCTGTAATTAAGTTCCAGACATCTATTTCCTGGTCACGTTTTGCTAAGCTTAGAACTGAGTCAATATCCTGTGCAAAATGTGTAGTGCCCGTAATTATGTTTCATATATTGTTTCACTGGAGGAGGGGAGATGTGATTGTTCCATTTGTGTTCTTAAGTTATTGACTGTTGCTGTTTCATGAAAACGAACTGCACGCTGGCGGTGTGATAAACTAACAAATGTCTTGTGTTATTAAATAGACAAGGATTAAAATGATGGTTTTTTGAAATATCTTGGTTGAAAAGTTGTATAAGAGATTGGATAATTTTTAATGGTGATGTATTTTATTTTGTGAGAGAATAGTCTTTCACATCATGCAGAAAATAAGACAGATCTGCACTCTTTTTAAATGATTGTTAACAGAGACTTTAATATATACAAAGAAATCACTTCATTTTTTTCATTGATTCCTAAAGTATCTGATAGAATTGATTGATACTATGATGGAACAAGACAATTCATTAAATACACGTCTGATTCTTGTGACGATTAAACCATCACCTAGCAGAGATACCACCCCAGAGGACGCCACTTGTCTCTTCTCTCTCTCTCTTACTGGGTGAAGCTGTACTCGTTGCTGCACCTGGTTATCAAGAACAGCTTTTGCAGTAGGCAGTGACAGAGCTGTAAAATACTAAGGGATGCTTGTGTGTTCTTGAATGCCATCTGACTTACCTACAATACTGCTTGTGAAACAGGAATGCTCTGTACGTTACTGAAGGTTGGAAGTACTTAGAAGGCCAGTAAGACTCAGTAAAAATAACAAAGTAGATGGCTGTCCAGTTCCTTTATCTGTATATCAAGTGGTTTACAGCATAAGAAGGACAAGCACTAGGGGAATTCCCAATGTGCCTCTAAATGAATTTTATTTGAAAGCTGGAGCCAAGCAGAGCTGTATGCAAAAGAGCTTTCTTCCTTAAAAGTTCAGCTTCTAAAAAAACAGCAATAAAAAATGGGATTTTAATTTATTAAATTGGTTTGGTAAACTGTGTTATGGTGAAGACTGAGATTCACTGTACTTGTTCATTTCTAGACCATGTTCTTGGGCCAGTGAGACAAAATCTCCGATTTGTCTTGCAGTTACTGATATATAGATGTAACAGTTGGCTTCTTCAGAGGACAAAAAGTGATGAAATAACTTCTGCTGCACAGGAAAACAAACACACCCCAACAGAACAATCTCCTTGTTCTGCAGTGTAAGGATACACTAAAATATGTATATTTAGTATTTAATTGTTGGTACAGATTTAAATACTATCATTGCTATCATTTCTGTAATGTCTACGAATTCATCCAACATGTAATAAAATCGATTGCATTTCTTAAGCAATATGTATAACAGAATATTTATATGATGTGACTTTAACCATCCTCTTGTAACCTAGCCTCCCAAAATAGGTAATGCAGACTCTAGAGGGCAACTAGAGCACCTTGTCTACATCCGGTAACTGTCCTGGGAGAGCTTCAGATCTCCATTTGCGTATTGACTTATGTGGCTACAGGCTAGGGGATCTGAAATTCTTGCGCTGTGTTTTTCCATCACTTGATAAGAAGAAAGGCTGATTGAAGGGGTAAACCTTCAACTCTGCCCTTAGGATCTACGAGTCAGGGTTATGCTCAGCTGGAAATGAAGTTTTGAAATCAGACATCATTGGAAACTGTCATGTTAGTAAACTCAGAGGCATGCAGCCTTGAGCTGGTATGAAGTGTCATGAAAGGGGGAAAGCGTTTTTAGGCTGCTTTTCTAACAAATGATATTTATGCCCATCTCTCCATGTGTCATTGTTCCCAGTTCCCTTGAAACCATTGTACAATTTGAAAAATAGTTAGAATTGTGGAAGTTAATAAAATACTTGAAGATTTGTGGAAGTCTGTGGCTAGTGGAGAAGAAGTCTGTGGCTAGTGGAGAAGAAAGACTGAAATTAGAACCCTAGTGATTTCTACACTGTTTGACAGTGGTTGTCTGGCCAGTGTAATGCATATATGGTTCTGGACTGCCTCTGGGATGTACTGGTGGCTGCTGAAGTTTAGGGTACAAAGAACAGAATTAAAAAAAAAAAGAAAAAAAAGCCACACCCAAACCAGGCTTCCTTCTTCCTGCTGCTCACAGAACAACTTCCTGCAAAGCTGATAGGGTTTTCAAAGGTTTCCTACATGTTGAATTGATTTATTGATTCTGTGAATTCATAATGTTAACTGTGCCTCAAAGCATGCTGGTATTTGTGTGCTGTTATTAACTGAAGGTAGACAGATGGGTCCAGGCAAAACTGAAGACATCTGCAACTGCAGTGTTGAGAACTGGCTCTTATTTCTGAAAAAATGTTAGAGCTGTTTGTAAACGCGGAAGGTCACAGGGCTGTGTGCTGCTTATTACACTTGTGCCTGTTAGTGCAGCTTGTGGTGTGCTCTTACGAGCTTTAGCTTTCACAGCCAAAAAGCTTTTTTCTTATTTAAGACCTAGTGTCCTTTTGCAAGAATAATGGATATTATTTCTTCACAGAAGCAGTATGGCAAATTGCAAATGATGTTTGAAACTAAGTGTTTCTCTTTACTGTCTCTCTTCACAGCAAATAATTTGTGTTGTGCTGTTTGATACTATAGTCAGCTCAGTCATGACCAGGAGAAAGTTGCCAAGCCTAGAAGTGAGAGCAAAAGTGCCATAAAAACTGAAAACCAAATTTCATCTTTATTTCTCCACAAATGGTAAGCAAGATAGTTAAACAAAGAAACAAAACAAAACAAAAAAAGTTGTGCTATTTTTTTCAGACTGTTTGGAGTATAGATGGAGGAGGAGGAGAGCGACTGCAGTTCCTCCCTGCTCTTCCTTACCCCCATTAGCACTCGCCAGAGCAATACATGTTCTGCATTCTCTCTGCGTTCAGCCAAGGCAGGGTGAAAGTCGATTGACCTATTTGCTGTCCTTTCCTTACAAATATTACTTTATTGCTTCTTTTCCATGCTAGGAAGGCAAAGTGATATATTATTCTATATTATTCTAGGTCCTTTCCTCAGCCAGGTTTCTTGAATAAGAAACTTAATCCACTTCACCCATTCTTGTCTTTAACATTTTGTCTCCATATGGAAAAAGTGGCTCTTGCTAAAGACTTTGCTTGCAAAAAATTTATCTATCTTCATCTCGGTAGTGTATAGTGGAGAGATGTGTTCGTGGAAAGGACAGAGAAAAAAGTGAGGAACTCCATCACTTGGTAAATTCTTGTAGCAGTTTGGAACAGGAATGATAGGTCGGGAGACTTCCATGGTCAGCTTTCAGTGGTGACACCTGCTGGGGTGACATTCTAACAGAGTCTGACTTCCAACAGGTAAAGTATTATGTGAAAGTTTACTGCTTATCTGTGCGTAGCAATAGCAACCGTAACATAAATTTCTCTGGATGTCTTTCTGTCTGAGGGCATGCTACTGGGAGCTTTCAGTTCTGTCATTTGAATTGTAGCAAAAATACAGAGCCAGATCTTCAGCTCCCCTGCTGGAGGCTGTTTACATAATTTTGGGCCTTTTGGCTGTGGCTTTACTTTAGGAGACTGACAGTCTAATTTAATCAAACAGATGTGGGTATGTGCAGACTACTCAGTTGCATAAGCTGTGTAAAA
>VXAL01011881.1:19868-55995 GCA_013399475.1 Chauna torquata
GTTTTTAAATACATACACAAAAATGTAAAAACTGTGTGTATGTGTATGTATACATACATACATGTTTAGTTTCTTCTACTCTGTCTGCTGGGGATGAGCTGTTCCTCCCAGCTCAGTAGAGGCCTTAAGGAACATTTTGATGAAGTCTACAGTAGCTTAAACAGTACAATTTGTGCAGGTATGTTTCCTGAATAACAACTTGTTTCTTTCACTGGAGTTCTGTGAGCAGAACGGGCCTGGTCATACAAAACAGATTGCAAAGTTTAGATCCACTTCACCTGCAATAAGAGAGAGTGAGTTTGTGTGTGTGTGTGTAAATATATATACATTTAGTTCTATGGGAGATGCTCTTGTGACAGTGAGGTTAAAAACTGCCTTTAATCTTTATGTGCTAAAACTGGAGGCTCTGGAAAGTTACAAGTCTGTTTAAAATAAAACAGGTGTGAGGCTGACAAAGTAATCTCTAATCTGATTTGAATGGGGTGAGTACAAAGTCATTGTAATAGTAAAAATACTTTTAAAAAAATATGCTCTCTTAATTTTCCCTTAAAATTCTATGTTATAGGAGTCTGAGCATAAATATCTACTTGTAAATTTGATTAAGTCCCCCACGATCTGTGAGAGCTGTTCAGAGAGGCTCAGTGTATGGTTTAAGCAGCTTTATGTGATGTGTGAAAAAGGTGTCTTGTGTACAGTGACTTGCTGTTAAATTTGTTTTTCTGGTGGGCTGGAATAACCTTCTAGTAGGTAACATCAGTGTCATGCAAATTCAGGCAATGCTGGAAAGATTTTGTAGAAATTGAATGCCTGGAGTGTTGAGGAAGAGTGGAATCACTGCAGAGGGAGCTAGGAAGTCCTGAGTGAAGGACAGGTGTGGAGTATCTCTTTCTAAAGGGTTTTGTTGTTTGTAACTTAACCTGAGAGCTGCTTTTGTTATAAAACAGAGCAAGCTTCTGTCTGAATATGTGTTTAATGAGACACAATGTCTTTCTAACTAAAGTCATTATATTATAGGAAAAACTGTCCTGAGGACTTAAATTTTCTGAAAAAAGGTGGTGACAGAATTTCTGTACAGTTGTTTTATGGTCTTGTGCAGTCTTGACAAAATAAGGTAAACTTAAACAAAAAAATGTCCCCAGATCCTGGATCTTTCAGCATTTTAGGTGTGATTCAGGTGTCTAAATGCAGTCCTGGTAAGTATTATAGGTAGAAATCAGTGATTCGGGTATCGTACACGGAGATGTGTATTGCCATTTTGGAAGTTCTGTGTTATCTGGGTTATCCACATGGGACTAGCAAATATCATGTGGACCCGTACACTTCTGGAGCAGCAGGTGAAGCCCAGAAGTTTCTATGTGATATGTAGAATAGCACCAACTACCTACCTTCATGTGTCTGGATTGATTTCTATGTGTTCTGCTAGATCATGCTGTTATTTGTGTTCTTCCTCTGCCTTCTACTCTTTGGCACAAATTTTGTACTAACTCCATGTGTTCATGTTCCTTCTTTCAAGTACTGGATGATCATAAATAAAAGAAAAAACTGAATTACATATCTATACACCTCTCTTCATATAGCTAGAGATGCTGTTGAGTAACATTTCAGATAATTTCCCCTTTCAAATTTTGAGAATTGCAGTATGTTGTGCACAGCTGTCATCACTCAGGCTGAAAGTCTAAAAGACTTCACATTATCTAGCTTCTGCTTTGGAATTTCTCTGAAGTTGAGTTCTTCCTCTTGGTTATTTTTTAGTTGGTTAAAAAAAAAATGCTTCCAGAATTAGTGTATTTTATTCTACATATTCGTACTAATATTTGTCAGAAAGACTAAGAAAACTATGCAAAAAATACACACTTAAAGAAAAAAATGTTTTTTTTTCTTTGAAAAGTAGTTACTGCTGAAGTTTTCCTTCTGAGAAAACAATATCAGAGTGTTTCAGTTTTGACTTAACATAATCACTATGGTAGATTTGTCTAAGGTTATATTTTATAGAAATAATACATAAATATTGGTAATCACTCTAGTAGTGCATTGGTTAGGTAATATACTCATCTGCAAGTGACATGTGGCTTGTGACAGTCTGAATACTAGATTCTTATTGCCATGCAAAAATCTCTTTGAAATCCTAGATAACAGCAAATCCCCATTAAATGTAGTCGTCAATTTGTTGACCCATTCGAATTCCAGGGACCAAGAAAAATAAGTTCTTTCTGCAAGCATTAAAATTAATTTAATTATAAGTATACAAATATATCAGGAAGAGAAGAACTAAAGGACATGTGAATTTATGAAGGGCTTTCATACAGAGATATTCATCCTTTACTATTTAAAGAAATATAGATCTTACAATGACAAAATTTAAACCTTCAGGATTAAATAAATAAACAAGAACAGAACAATGGAGCAATTGTCAATTGTGAGACTAATTCAAAATAATTAACATTTTTAGAAACATTTAGAGGTTTTCATATAAATTAGTGTGATTGTGTCAATAAATGGTTTATTCTAGGAGTTTCTGTTTAACTCATAACAGTGTCCTGAATAGAAGACTGAGGAAAGTGCTAAGTACTAGGGAACCAAAGGAAAAAAATGATCATGTCACAAGCTGTATTGCTCCTACAAGAGAAAAGATACCACTGTCTTTAAACAGTTGGTGTTACAGCCTGGGTTGCGAACAGCAGTTTAGCTGGGCCCGAGGTGTAGATTCCAAGTAGAGATTTGGACTGAATGCCGGTGGTGCAGGCTGTGGCAGATTGGGTATAATTTCTTTACTGGAGGGAAATAAAAACAAAACAAAACAAAGTGAACCAACCCCAAACCAAAAAATACCTTCAATCCTGTGACAGGACACTTGGGGCTTGTTTTTCAGAAATACTAAGGTAAGTGGTTCAAATCAGTAGCAGTTGGTCCATCACATTGCCTGGGGCACTAAAGCAGCACAGAGACTTTTTACCTCTGATTTGGGTAGGATTTCAGCATGTGCTTAAAGCAAAGCATATGGTTCTGTGTTTTTTTTGAAACACTGCTTCAGTGATTTGTACAGAAGTGCTTTAGATGGATGTCATTCAGTCTACATTTTCAGGTTATACCATATTGTTACAGTTTTATAAAACATTGAGTTCTATCATTGCACGTCCTTGGCCTAGCTCTTTGGGAATTCTGCAATTTTTCTTCAGTGATTGGTTTCTTGAACCAATATTTCTATTAGAATTTAGAGTCTAACATTTTAGCAGTTATTCTTATCCCTGTAAAATGTATTCATTCTTCATTTCTTGCAAAAAATTAATAGCAATCTAATTGACAAACAACAAAACAAGACATCTGCTCTGGAAAATAAAGTTGACTTGCCATTAAGTTCCTTTTAAAGGTAGAGAATTGTAGACGTAGAGAATACCATTACCTTTATGTCAGCTGTTAACACTTTGACTTGCATGCATTTGCCGTGCTTGCTTCACAACAAAAAAATAAACAGGGTTACAATTTTAGCTATGCAGTCATGTACTAATATTTATATATAATAATTACCATCATCACAGTAAAGATGTACAAATTAATATAGCTAGTGCTTACACATTTTACCAGAGGAATGTTATTTTTAAAAAATTTTAAAAAATTTTGTACAGAGGGAACGAAACAACCTGTCAACTAAGTTTAAGTTGTTTAGGTGATCACACATCTTTTCATTGATACACTGTATTATATACTCTATTTTAAACATACAGGATATTTACAATATAGTCCATATTTTAATATAAGCTACACATTTGTTTGTTAGAAAATGAGAAACTAGGGAGGAGACGACTTTTTTTCCAAAAAGACTATTAGTTTTTATGCCAGTTCTTCATGTATTATCATTACCATCTTTGAAAAGGGGCTATAAAACAATTATGTGAATTTAAGGTGTTGTTTTGCACCAGCATAAATGAATGTGTAAACTCATTTTCAGGAAGAATCATACTTTAATCTTCTGATATTTTCTTTGTATATATATCTACACCTGTTCCATATGTATGTAACGTACTACAGAAGTAAGCAAATTCCTACATGGGTGCAATTTGCTTATATAATTTTTCAGGCGGAAATTGTACAGAGAAAGGTAGAAGGTTCAATACAGGCTTTTCTCATCTGGAAATTGTTTTAATGTAGGATTGAAGACCATCTTAATCCATTGCCCTATGAGAATAACCCCTGAAAGTGTTTTCTAGAAACTCAGTGTATTTGGAAATGTCAAAAAACAGGCCACGGGATTGCACAAAAACTGCCCAGTTCTAAAGTCTGGTTTCATATTACTGCAGAATATTATATTGTATTTTACATGCATTTATGTTGCTCTATTTTTTTTTAGAAATAATGCAGTATTTTCTTTGCAGCGAAAGACTGTTCCCAGTACTTCTGTCACTGGGAGCCCTGTCTTTATTTCTGGATTGTATTTGCTTGTGGTTTGATGCATTTAGAAAGAGTGCAGTTACCCAGTTCTCTACCTTGTTTTCATAGGCTCTGCAAGCCAGGATCTTTGAGTCACTTGTTCTGAGATAAAATGCTTAACTTGTAGCTTTCACTTCATCTGTTTCAGTTTGAACTGATCTGAGTTATTGAATTTGCTTGCAGTGTTCCAGAAGGGGCTTTGCCAACATCTGTCTTTTGTTTTTACCTTTTAGTTCTGTTTTGGATACTGCAAAATGGAAACATGCTTGTATGTATAATTGTTTCTGATTTCTTCAAACTACATCTTGGTTGCAGACCTGACTATGTCAAGATACAAACAGGCATACACGTTCTTATATATATATACACACACAAATAAAAGGTGTGTATATATAATGTGTGTGTATATATATACGCATAGCTGGGGACATTTATCTCTACGTGTGTGTATATATATATACGTATGTATATACACACATTTAGAGATAAATGTCCCCAGCTATTCAGGGAACGCTGAAAGAAAACATTGTTTCATTGATTGAAGTGTTAAGTTGCATACAAAAAGTTTACTGAATTGAAGTCATAGTATGTTAAATAATGTTGAAGTTAACCCAAATAAAGTGTAGGGAGAAGTTTAATGTTTGGAATGAGGCAGTGTTCCTATAGGCAAGCTACAGTATTCATTACTTAAAAAATAGTGTCTTGACTGCTGCAAAAACATTAGAAATTCAGTGTCATTCCTTTCAGCTGCTCTTGGCAGAGTATTTTCTTTCAATATTTCAAACCTGTCCTGTATCTTAATATTTAAGCACTTTTTACCTGGTTGACAAATGCTCTGAACAATTAACTATTCTCGCGTATGCATGCTATTCCTACCAGACAATCTGAAGAGCTGAGTGCCTACAATTAACTGCCAGTTCCCTTAAAGCTGGTGTTCTGCTTCTAGACAAATCTCTAATGGATTTGGTTGTTTAATTACAGTTTTTTCCTTAATAGTTTTTGTTTTGTATATGAGCATTTGGCAGTGTTATCTAATGAAAAGTGGAGCAGCTTTAGAAATGTAACAACCAAATAAAAAGTCTCTGGCTTACTTAAGAAAAAAAGTCTCTGTGAAACTGCAAGTACATTTTACATGCAGAAAAGCACTAAAAATTGCAAAGCCTTAGTTCAAAGAATTTAGATGTTTCACTAATAAAAATGATCTTATTTGGTGCATTAGTTCAATTTAATGATATTGTCAAGATGGTAGAATTATGACATGTTCCATCAACTATGTCATGTCAGGAAAAATTACTTTAAAAGTCTGGAGCTGTGCACAAATAGGGTCTTTCTGACTTAACCAAAAATCAAAGGAGCATGAGCATTCAACACAAGAGTGGTCTGCACTTAGCCTGCATGTTGCCAGACCAGCTGAGAGGAATGAGTAATGTTAATGCGTATTTAACCTTGTCACACTGGAGGGAAATAAAAATGAAAAAAAGGAGGGAGGGGGACAGAATGGACTTAATGTGGTCCATGAGTGTATTTCCACTGGTATCCTAGAGATTTGAGATCAGGCATATTGCTGGAGATGCTCGTTTCATCCTTTGAAGATTTTAGTTGCAGTTTAATCATTATGTCTTTCTGAAGGTTTGTCCATTCTTGAGCTGTTTCCTTTCACTTCCTCACTTCTGGTTTCACAGCTATTTGTATTCCGTAGGCATGGGATTTGTTTCAGCATACTTGCTTTTGTTTCATTACTTAGCCCTATTTCTTTCTACTTTCTGTTTGGAAAAAAGTATTTTTGTATTGTTTAACTGTGTGAAGCTCTTTGATTTTGAGGAAGTCAAAGTTAGATTCAGATGAAGGCTGTTAACTTCCAAGAATGGCTCAGTTCTGAGAGAGAGGTACTTAAAGAGGAAAAAAAAGATCAAATATAACTGAGACTATTAACTTGATTTCAGGTCCTATTTACCCATCTTAACATTTAGAATCAATCAGTATCTCTTCTTTAAAGCCTTTTAAAATGCTTTTTCTTACAGTATGCAAAAAATAAGTCCCCTTCATTGCCTCTTGTATTTGCATTGTATAAATATGGAATTATTTAGGGAAGAAATTTGGCTACAGAGTGAGTGAAAGCCAAGGTCTCATTTATGCTTTGAGGGTCAAATAGTTTCCATCTACATTCAGTATAAAATACTGTTTGTGTGTCACGTGAGACGCGTCTGAAAGGAAAACAGTACCTACGTATGTCAATACATTAACCACAAGAGGAGTGCTGCTTATTGACAGGTGGGTGTGATATGGAAGAATGTGTTAGATCTGCTCCAAGTGTATATGTTATATTTAAAGTGTAAGTTGCCTTAATGCTTCGACTAGCCACCAGAAGCAAAGGTGGTAGTGGTGGTGGTTTTGCAGGTGAGGAGAGATGGTGTTCATCTGGTGAGAACAGCGATTCTGGTAGCCGTCTGTGTTCTGAGCTCCCAGGTTGTAGTGAGTCACTGACTGCCTAAAGAAAATTTATTTCATTTTCTTGCTTAGCAGTCTTTCTTTCCTATTCCATCTGGATGTGTTTTCACAGCTAATAGCACTTTCTGGCAAAGAGAATAATTTTTGGAAGACTTCCCCTCCCTCCGTCCCCCCCAAAATCCCAGACAGCTAAGAAAACAGCTCTTCTGGGGGAAGAAAAAAGTAGGACTAGTTCAAATTTATAAAGGGGGGAGCCTACCAAATATGGTCCTTGCTTTCAGAGTGTAGAGCATGCATAATTTGTGTTTTTGTAAAGGTTTTTCTTCACAGTGAGGTGGTTCAAATAACAGCCAGACCACTTGCCTCTGTGATAATTGTGACTAGAAAGGGGATAGAGGTAACATCTGCTGAATGAAAGAAAAAAGAGAAACAGTTTGTATACAGTTTGTACAGTTAGTACTAACAGCAAAATATTGCTGCAGTGGGAGACCTAGTGTTTGACCTTTAGAGACTTTTTTTTTTTTAATGGAGCTGTTAATTCTTATGGGTTTAGAGTTACCACATCCAGTTTATAATGTTTTAGAGGCTTTGTGAGGCCTTGCTAGTACGTGAGGAATGAGCTTCCACAGCAGGTTGCTCCTCAGTTGCATGCGTAGCAGAGATTTTAGTTGTCTCTTACAGCGCTGGATGTGCTTAATTCAGCATTGTTGAGATTTGGAATTTGCTAGGAAGCTATGCAGGAGTCCAGCTCCAGTCAGCACAGCTGTGCTTGTCTTATTTCATCTCTTAAATAGTCCAAAACGATGAACCAGTGTTCATCAGGTAATCAGTGGTGGGTTTATTCTAAGTTTTCAACATTCATTAACAAGTTTCTGCATTGACCTTTCCATCTTTTAGACAAGTCTGTCTGAATAAGCACTATTAATTCAGGTTGTGCTGTCAGTTTAGGTCTGATAAGTACAAGGGAAAATTAAATAGCATAGATATTTTTGTGCAGGTGTTCTAAGCACAGCTGGAGGACTCGGACCCTACAGACATGTATAGCATAGTGCACAAGCGCAGAAGGAGCGTTCAGCTAGCAGCGTTGTTCCCCACGCTGTCGTGGATTTGGGAGGTCTGGATTGGGTGTGCTTCCTTAGCACTCAACATAAGGCAGGTGTTTTCTAGCTGTAAACTTATTTATCATTAGGGTGCTATACAATAGTACCTGGATAGTATTTCGTTTTATATTGTTCTTTTTCAGTAAAGCAGCAAGCGCTATCTCTAACTTTGTTAGACGTTTTCGTCTGCTGTCAATGCCCAGATATAACCAGTTTTCTATATGCAGACTGAAAACTTTCTGCATTACCAGAAAGAGCTTCATTTGTGGAAAAGATCTTCAAGGGCAGTTTACATAACCTTTGCTGGGATGGGTTAAGAATAACATGCTTCTGTCGACGTGGTTACTGAATGGGTTCTGATGGTCATGTAATCATGAGGCAATTCTGAGGCGTTGTCTGATGTCATAAATACACGGAGATCAATCCTGACTTCTGCTGTTAAAAGGGTGTGTTTTCAATACTAACATTAAAAATATTGAAATAATGATGATACTGAGACAACTCATGAACTGACTTCTTTGGACTGATATACACTTCAGTTTTCAAAATTTATCAGCCGTCTAGCCCCCACACATAGTGACTGTGCTTGAGTGCCTAGCTGGTGCATTTTAAATCAGTAGTGATTATACCACTGAGTCACTTAAGATTAGTATCTGAAATTCACTAATGCTTTATATCATTCACCTGCAGCAGGTTCTTTTATCTTGATCCATGTTTCCATCCTGCTGGTTAAGATTTATCTCATACTTTCTCCTAGTTACTGAAGAAATTAATTGAATCCAGATTCTTGTAGTCTTTCTGTATGGATGTTAGGTTCTGTTTAGTACAGTGGATCTCTGCATGAGTTTGTATATCAAATAATAGCAGCATTATTGTCCTGCATTTCTGTTGAAACAGAGAAAAGGCTTCAGTTGCTACAAAGATTAGGTGGCAAAATTGGCCATAATCCACTAAGGTAATACTCTCTCCTGAAGTGCCAGCATTCCTTTTTAAGTAGCCTTTTCGATAGTTCTAGGTTTCCTTCTGTTATGTGTTAACCAGTAAAAATGTTTCTCTTGTCCCACGGTGATCCAGATGTGTAGTTTGTGGTCCTGCACTGGACTTATTACAGTCTGTCCATGTCTTTCCTGTATTGGGAAGCCAGAAATGGACACAACACTCCAGATGTGTCTCACCGGGGCTGAATAGAGGGAAAGGATCACCTTCCCTGCTATTCCTATTGCAGCCCCAATATAGTGGTATAATTAGCATAAAAGTATAAATGATATACATGTGGTAGTGGTATAAAACATATGGTGGTACAATGTAGGGGTCAGCTGTGAGGTGGGTAGAGTTAGCAACAATATAATCTGCTTTGCCACTGAAAAACATGTAATTGCGTAACCATATCCCAAACACTTGGAATTTGTTGGGGTAAGTTGGATTTTGCAGTCCTCATGGCTGAGGATAAGAAGGACCCCCCTCCTCCTGGGGTAGAGGAATTTCTTCCTGGACATGTACTTGCAGAAAGAAGCAATTTCTAAGGAAGCTAAGGCATGCAATTTTTAAGGTTATATATAATCAGGTAATTAACTCGTCTGGAGAAGTTAACAGCCGTCGGCTGGGACACTGGTTAGTATGCCAGCTAACAGCCTGATCAAAGTGAGGAATCAAAGCACCTAAACTTAGTCATATTTTACCCTTCAGGTTGTAAGATCCTCTAGGTTAGTATTCTGATGGCAACTATACTCCCCTCGTCACAGTACTTTAAGGAAGTGTGTTGTACTGATATGATATACTTTAAACAAATCCTCATACTTGCTGATTTTGAGCAATGTCGCTAAAATTAAACGTCAGAGGAGTCTGGTTTTCTATGTGTGTATGTTGGGGCACATGGACTTCTGTACATCGTCTGTGTCTGCAAGTGACCAAGCATAGAGTGGCAGTCAGGAATCCATTCCGCGATTCCTCGTGCTATTTCCTCTTACAACACTGGATGAGGGTACAGCTTTGGTTGGGAGGTGCTCTCTGCAGAGTTGTACGTGTTGTACATGTCCTCATGTTCTTATGGAGGGTAAGAAAATGAGTAGAAAAGGACTTATTTCTTTTGAGGAACTGTGAAATCAACTGTTTACCAATTTTTTTTTTTTTTCACAGTTTATTTCTCTGTAGCTGTGGTACAAGCAAGAGCCAACCAATATCATCTGTTCCTGGTAGGAAGTCTCCATGCTCATCCTTACCGTTGGCATGTGTAAAAGTTGCAGCTGAGCCTGTGAGGAGGAATCAACAGGGAAGATCTGATTCGTGTTTAAAGGTAAACTTTGACCAATAACAAATAACAAGGTTGGAAGTAAGATCCATGCTTTTGCCTAAGTTATGTATCATTTAACTTGATCCTGTTTGCTTTGCACTATTTCCACAGCAATGCAGACAGGGTAGAAGTACGGAGATACCTTTAGCATAACTCTGTTTTGAATGTCAGCTGTCTTACTTTAATGTCTAGCACCAACTACTCTTGAAGTACCTGCTTTAATTTTTATTTGTCATTTGGAGAGAATATTGTGTAGACAGCTTGGTTTCACTTTTTCAGGAAAAAAAAAAAAGTAGGTACAATATGCAATAGGGTAGATGTTTCTGTTAGCCATGGATTCAGCAAGAAAACTTCCGTGCCACCGTGTTATGTTTTACCTGAGACAAGAAATTGTCTGCTTCCTGATAGGTCCCAAGGTGGTTCTGAGGACCCTGGTGAGATTGCCCCTGTCAGACTGTTTAAAAGCACAGGAGAAAATTGCACAGTAACTACAGTATTGGTTGTCAATAGATGTAAAGCAAAACTTGATAAGTTACAGTAGTATCAGCTCATTCTTTCTCCCCTCTTCTTTTGAAAACCAACCTTCTAATTTGATGTAAAGCAGGGCTGTTTGCAGAGAGGCACCACAGTGTGGCTGCAGGGCTCGGCTGTGTCCTGCACTGGGTCGCTGCGGAGCTGGCCCCAGCCGGCCGTGTCAGGCCCGGGGCAGCCCCTCTCTCCTCACAGAGCACCTGCAGCCCCACTGCAGCGCCTGGGCACGGACCGCCAGTGCGGTGACGTGCTGGTGCGAGGTTGATTTTCGCAGCCAGAAGCAAGCTGCTGAAACGGAGCATCACTTTGCCTTGGGACAAGCAAAGCCCGCTGTGAAGCAGAAAAGTGTTTGTGTTTATGTCTTGCGATTGAGCTGGTATTACATAAGTACTTTAGAAAGCCCCTGGATAGATGGGTGGGTTGGAGCAGGAGTTAGATAGAAGTGTTTAGTAAAAGCAGTAAAGACCTTTGTGAACTAGTGCTCTAATTGCATCAGTCAGAAGAAGAGTGAAGTCCTGCCAGGCCCTTCCTTTCTGCCTTTCCCAGCCAGGCCTCAGTCAGTCCAAGTGTTTGTAGAACTATTTGACTTGTGGTGGTGAACAGGAGTATAGCCGTTGGGTTGGAAGTAGCTTTAGTGTGATTGTCATTATTATTATATGGAAAAGGCACTACTGATGCACTTTCTAAGAGAGATTTGTAGCAAATGCTCTGAAATGAAAGTTGCTACAGAAGCTGAAAAATGTTGTTTGTTGATGCCATGTGAGAAAGAGAGCATTATTTCAGAAGGAGCAGGAGAAAATTTGGCTTCCTTATCCAAAAGTACAAGGTAGGTGTCATGGGTTGACCCTGGCCAGCAGCTAAGCACTAACTAAACAATTCCTGTGGTTTCCCACAGTATGACAGGACCCATTGGTAAATAGAGCATATTATTTCTCATTTTCTGACAATTTATTATACAGCGAGGCCTCTTCAGCATGAGTCACCTCTTCGGGTGATGCTCCGAAATCTCTGCCTCTTGGCCGTTCCATGATCTCCAGGATTCCTGGGCGGTATTTCTGGTTCTCCATTTGAGCCTGTTGCGTGATCATCACTATCCACCTACTCCATGTAACCTCAATTGCAGGGTACTTCACCCTGTTCCAGCACGGTCTGGATCAGTCAATGGCAAATGGTGGGGCTGTGTTTTCACCGCCTGTAACAGTCAATTCCAGGTGTACTGGCCACCCCTCCAAGTGAAAGCAAACTGTGGCCTGTACTCTGCTGCCAGAGGGATCGAGAAAAACACATTAGTGATATCACTTGTGCCATACCACTTGGCTGCCTTTGACTCCGGTTCTTATTGGAGTTCTAGCATGGCTGGTATGGCAGCACTCCAGTGGTGGTGTGACTTTGTTCAGGCCACAATAGTCCATTCTTAGCCTGTGCTCTCTGTCAGGCTATTTAAGAGTGAGCGAGTCTTGCTTGATCACACTTTGGCTCTCCAGTCAATGAATATGCTCATGGATGGGAACCAGGGATTCTCAGTTGGTGCAATATTGCTGACAGATGGTAGCAGTCAACACATGCTGTTCTTCAGCACGTAGCCCACAACAGAAGAATCTTCTAAGAGGCTGGACAAAGTAGACAGCACAAGGTAGGTGCAGACCCATAGGGTCAGGGAGGAAGACAGATTCTCTGTGAACTGCTGGATCTGGCAGGCTAGTCTATCTACAGGTGATACCTTGATGTTTGTCCAGTACATTATCACCAGGGTGCTGGCGTATGGTGTTGGTGTGTTCCATACAAATTTCTGCAACATGGACCGTGTGCACTGGACGTCGTATGGATATTTGGAGGACTGGTTGTTGTCCAGCTTGCTGTAAAGCACCTCCACCACTAATTGCCTCAGATACTGGATACCTTCCTCAGTTGTGATCCACTTACCTTGGTAGCTTGCAAGGTCTGCCTTGAGAGGATACTTTGCTTTCACACTCAACCAGAGCTGTCTGCAGAGATTGTGGATTGTTGCCCCTTTTCTGGTCCTTTAGCTGGTTCCTCAGCCCTTCGATGGGATGCCAGCTACTAATGACCATATCATTCCTGACTGGGCCTCAGTATCCCAGTGCCAGAGCAACCAGGTGATAATTCCCTCGTCTGGATGACAGCTGTAATCTTTCTGCATAGTATGAGCATTCTGGCTACGCAGGGATGTTTGAGAAACTGAAGGGCCATTGCGACAAGGCAGGAAATACTACACTGGAGGAGAAGGGGGAGTTGTTATTCTCAATTTCCCCACAAAGTGGCTCCTGGAGGAGAAGAGGAGAAACGTGTAACTGTTAGTTGTCTCCATGAGATGGTTCCCAGAGTATTGGGATGGCAGCAATACAAGGGCCAAATACCAGATCAGAGTCAAGGCCATTGCTTTTATCATAAGTCTCCTAAGCAAAGAGAACACAGCAAACAGCAAAAGCTGAAAGCAGCCATTAAGAAGCACTGGAGTTAGCTAATCCTGGCCAGCAACTAAGCACCCGCCAGCTGCTCACTCGCTCTCCTCCTAACCCCACAGCAGGGTTGGGGAGAAAATTGGAAGAGCAAAAGTAAGAAAAAAAGTCATGGATCAATATAAAGGCAGTTTAATTAAAACGAAGGAAGTGGGGGGAGGGGGAAGAGCAAATGATGCAAAGACGATCACTCACCACCTCCCACAAGCAGACCGATGCCTAGCCAGTCTCCAAGCAACAGCTACTGCGGAAAAACTCTCCTCCACTTTATCACTGAGCGTGACATTATGTGGCGTGACATATCTCTTTGGTCGGCTGTCCTTGCTGCGTCCCCTCGCAGCCTCTTGCCAGCCCCCAGCCTCTGGGTGGGCAGGGTGGGAAACAAACAAGGCCTTGATGCTCTGAAAGCACTGTTTAGCAATGACTAGAACACTGATGTGTTATCAAAACTGTGTTAGTCACAAATCTAGAAAGTTAATAAAATTGACTGCATCCAAACCAGACGCACTGCAACGGGGAAACTATAAATTATGGAAGTGATATTGACAAGGCAAATGAAAGAACAGATGAACTCTGTTGTATATGTGTTAGTGTTAGTAAGTAAGGCAAAAGAGCTCTAGACTAGTCAAACATTTAAATACTTGCTAAACTTCAGTGTATGAGCAGTTCTATCCATTCAGTCAATGATATGATCTTTGTGTTTTGAATGAACAGTGCCTATATTTAGCTGGATTGGAGTCTTCAAGTTGCTGAATTACTTAGAAGCTGCACATAAGAAAAATCAATAAAAATATGAAATGTTAAGGAACAGAAAACTATGCAGAAAGTGTGAGTGATCAACAGCTTCTAGGCTAAGGCAGAGACGAGTGACAAATACTGTTTATTTTAGTATAGTAACTTGAATGTTTTAGCATTTTTATTAGTTTTGTTTGGTGAAGAGAGGAAAAATGTCATTTATATCACTTTGGTGTATATTCCAAAGTTCTGTATCTTTTTCTCCTTGGCAGATGGATGCCTTCTAGCCAACGGGCAAGTCCTACTGCTGCTGCATGTCTGGCAGCATCTCTGAATGATCACATGACTCTTGATATGGATGCAGTCCTGTCAGACTTTGTTCGGTCCACAGGGGCAGAACCAGGTCTGGCAAGAGACTTACTGGAAGGTAAGCTTTAAGGACACAAATATTTCCTATCTTCACTGCTTTTGTAAAGCAATACCAGTCATAAAAAGAGAACTCTAGCCTTTGGAAACAGGTATGTCTTAGTATTTTGGTTGGTAAGCCAACTCTCCTAATAAGTTGACCAAAAATTTTATCAGAGTATGTGTTTTCAGCAAAAGCCTTAAAATGTTCTTAGCATATTAGATTGCAGTATTCTAACTTACTAACGGTAATGTCTTAAATGTATATGTACCACCCACCCATGGTGGGATGGGGCTTTAGCTTAATTTTGTCATTTTCAGCTGACTGAAAGTAGTTGTAATTGTTTTGGCTCACTAGGCAAAGCAGCTGAATCAAGTCTGAGATGGTCTTACTGTAGAGTGACAAAGAAACCAGAGATATTTTGGGGGCCCAGATTAATATGCATGCCTGGTTGGAACTTGATGGTGTGGGATTCAAATGGCTAGGTTGAAAAACATCTAAGAAGCTGCATCAGAAAAATAACTGGGTCTTTTTAGTAATTTTATTGTAGTTGTTTTAAGCTTCTAAGCTTGAAAGTGGAAAAATATCTTCAATTTTGGTGGCATTTTGTAGTAGTTGTTTTTGTTTTTCTTCTGATGTGGGCTAGCAAAAATTGTGAGGATGGGAAGTTAGACATGATTTGGTGGTATCTATGTAAAATGCCACGCGGTTCTGTGGGCTAGATACATGCACATCGGACTTTTTCCCTGAAAGTTTTTTAACTTAATATACTTCAAGGAATTTTCTGCTAAATCAAAGTAATTACCAAACAATCACAGCAGACTTTGGGGTATATATCTGCTTTTTGCAAAAGCAGTTTTGCTTGATGGTATTTATGCTGGAAGTTTTGTGTTTTGCAATAAGTTTTCTTTTCACTCCATCTTTTTCAGTAATAAGAAATGATATACTGTTAACTCAGAGGTGCAGACAATTTTGTACTGTTTCCCAAGTGTGCATCTGTGTTACATGTTTTAAAAAAAAAAAACNTTTGCAAAAGCAGTTTTGCTTGATGGTATTTATGCTGGAAGTTTTGTGTTTTGCAATAAGTTTTCTTTTCACTCCATCTTTTTCAGTAATAAGAAATGATATACTGTTAACTCAGAGGTGCAGACAATTTTGTAGTTTCCCAAGTGTGCATCTGTGTTACATGTTTTAAAAAAAAAAAAACAACTTAGAATATCTAGTTATGAATACCTTTGTTGGCTTGCTATATTTAACAGAGACTTTAGTTTTGTATGACTGATTTGACCTAGCTGTCATTCTAGCCTGGAGTCTGTCTTGGTCTGTTGGTCTTTTTGAAAGAGAGAAACAAACAAAGAAACAAAAGCCTACGAGGTTTTTCTCAGCAGTATCAGGACAGGTTGTCAGTTATTGTGCTGATAAGAGTATTGCCAAAATTTGGAAAGTGTTCCTATGTGTCAGGGGTGGTTCAGAAGTGTTACTTGTTTTCCTTGCTATGCTTTTTCCTTGCTACAAAGGACAATGCTTCCTGATAAATATAGAGTAGTATTTTTCTGTGTTGTACTTCTAATTTAATTTTTCTGAACAGGCTAATAGATGTATGCATTTAGTGCCAGTTGTGTCTTCCTACGCAGGAATGTATCAAGGTAAAAAGCATTGCTGCTAGATCTGGACAAGAATGTGCTCACAGGAACATTTCAAAACATGTAGTTATGGATGCACTTGGTGTAACAACTGTTAACACTGGCCATGTCTCATTCTGTGGGTCAATAATTTATCCAGTGGTTTCTCATTTGTTTAAAAAGGACACAGAAGAGACTGCCACACTTACACCACTATAACTATCTCTAGTAGCTGTCACAGTTGCAGTATTGAACTGACGGACTTGGTGGTATGCTGCTGTGACATGGCTAGTATTTAAATGCCTTTCAAATACGTCCCACTGCTGTGAAGACAGGTATGGAGAATCATATATTTCTCCCAAATAAAATGCAGATAATGTCACAACCTTGTTTAGTCAGTTTGTAGAGTACTCACTGGGCTGTTACTTTTGCATCTGATCTGGAGTCAGGAGGACTTCCGGGTAATACCCAGGCAATAATGTAGACCTTCCTTCCTCAACTCTGAAATGCAGTCCTCTGCTCTGGACTCTGCAAGCGGCACTGAAAGCCATGAAGTAACTTCTTAAAGATGAAAAATATTCAGAAGGGCATCCTCCCACACTATGGTGCACAGGGCTATAAAAAATGTCTTGCATCTGGTCTTGGAATGATGATGTCTGTATAATAATTTCAATTTAAAATTTGAAAACAGGTGTACCCAAATATTTTTGAGAAGTTTCAAGATTTGCTTGTAATTTGTACTCCTAAAACATGTCATAGAGAACTTTGAGTCAAAAAAGGTTGTTTGTATAGACCTTCATTTCCATATAATCACAAGTTTTAGTACTGATAGGAGCCCTTGGCCCTTCTGTCTTCCTGATCTGCTCACAGATTCTATTTTTATAACTTGCTCAGACTGAATGTTCAAATTGTACATCTTAGGGAGTGTACACTTCTTTTTCAGAGCCACTTCTAATAACATTTCCTTTCTTTGAATTTCGGGGAAAATTTCTCGAATTTCACTGTCCTGTAGACAATCTGGTAAAATCCCTGCAGGTTTTTTTCTGTTGAGCTTTGTACTGAGCACAGTTACTTGTCTGACTAAAACATTCTACTTGTGTTTGACACATCTTCCAGGAAGTGTCCATTCTTAATTTGAAATGAGGATATAAAGAGATGAAAAAGGTATTTTCACTCAGTGGTTCCCTCCACGTTTGAAAATAAATAAATAAATAAATGTCGACTTGCTTCTAATTTATGTGCCTCTAGCTCTTTTTGCCAGCTGTTAGTATTATGAAATAAAAAATAGCTTAATCCAATTTCTTTGCTATCTAATTTTGATAAGCTAAACATGTGGAGCTCTAAGTCTCACTTTCTGTTTCTGTATTTTCTCTATCATTCAAAAGAATGTATAAGGAAATGCTTTGGCTATGTGGGTATATATCTTTCTAGTGTTACATACAGAGCAAAGATTGCCTTTTTGCAATTACATTACATATGCTGCTTTTGGTATCTTTGGCTCAGTTTGCCTTAATATTGCACAGGGAGCTTGTGGTCAGTCTGTGCTCACTTTGACATTTCAAAGTTAGCAATTCTAGAATCCTGTGTAGTTGCTTAACTCCTAAGGAGTTTGTATTTCGCAGACTCAAAATCTCAAAGGCATTGGTTCGATTGTATGACAACTTTGCCATGCACATCTGAAAGTGGATATAAATGCAGACATTTAAATCTGCATCAAAATTAAAAATGGGTTTGTTTTTCTTAGTTCTGCCTAAGAAATTCTAATAGGTCACAGAGCTATGTGTTATGATTAATTCAGTGATTTTTTTATTCAACTGCTTATAAATATTGAAAACAATAAGGCCTTTTTCAACTGTTAAGTGTAGCAGTGGCAAAGTTTATGACTGGATGCATTTTGTAAGTGTTGCAGCTTGACTATGCCAAAAGACTGTTTTTCTAAGACTTTCGTGCAAACAAGTGAATTCTGCAAAAAAAGAACACTAGAAGGTTAGTAGACATGGCTGTCACCTATGAACCAAAAATCTGTAGGAGCCTCACAGCATGCTGCTTAAAAACAATGAAACTGGCCTGGCAATTACTTTCTGGGACTTCCACGGGTCTGCATTAACTGGTTGTCCTTATGCCTCAGGAACTTTTACATGAAACACTGCAGATCTGCATTGCCACCATTCTCTTCAGTGGGTAAGGCATGCAACCAGGAGAATGTGCATTTTCAGTGCATGGATAGCATGCACCCTTGTCACTGACCCACAGAGTTTCGATTAGGCACATTTTGTCTTCGAGGATGAGAGTTGGTGTGGGACTTCCTAATTTCAAATGACAGTCCAAGAAAGGAAACCGCTTTTGGTGAAGGTATGCTAAATGAACTTCTTCCATTCTTGACATCTATGCAGTACCTGAGAGAACTCCAGCACAGTGCTGGAAATTAAGTTGTGGTAGCCTTGTACATGACAACAGTGCCTGAAGTGCTCTCTGTGATAGAGTTCTGTTTCACTTTTCCCGTGCTAGAGCTTGCACAGAGGCCTTGGCATCTTAAAACAACGGGCATAGGTTCAGACATCTCATTTTTTATGTGGATTAGGTCCAGCACATCTGGCATAGGGCCTGCTGTGTGGTGACAGCTGGCTCTTTTCTGTGAGAAGTTTTCTGAACCCCGTGAACCTGTTGGATGGTGAACACCTGTCCTTTGTACATTCATGTCTTCATGAGGTAGTTTGTGGTAATTGGTTTTCCTGACCCGGTATGCATCTCTGCACTCAATTCAAAATGCAGCAAACAGCAATATCATCAGCTGAAATATTTGAAAAAGTAGGTGGATCTTCCTTATGCTGATTGCTACCTAGTGCTTAAAGGGGTGTTTGAAAATGCAGCTTGCCTTGTTTAGTCCAACATCTTGTGTTCCTTCACATTTCATCAGCCGGGCAGGTTTTTTCACATACAGTTATTCAAACTCTGAGAATAAGCTTAATTAGTGTTTATAATAATTTTTATTACTGCCATCATAACAATACATATTCCCATCAGATTTCATCACACCATGGTAGGCATACTGCAAAACTACATTTAAATGCGCCCTCCAAGAAATGCCAGAGTATAAGCAGGGTTTCTGAATCTATAGGAAAATTTCTTGTGTGCCTGCATTCCTGAGCGATAGCTGAGTGAGCTATTTCTGGGCTAAATTCTCCAGATGATCTATCTCCACATCAGAATTTGTCTTCCATCAGAAACTGCAGTACTCCTTGTCCCATCTATTAGTTGCTGGCTGTGTCTTGTGCATAGAACACTTCATGCTTGTTTTTGATTGCTTTGTTCCCCAAGGTACCTTTCCATACGTTTTATATCGAAGTAATATTCTTCCTCCACTCAGCAGTCCTTGCATTCTTTGCCTGAATGCTGCCACGGACCACCTAGACTACTTAAGTCATTTTCAGTTGAAAGAACAGCTTTTTACCAACACTGCTAAAATCCTTAGCTACTGTTATGGCTGAATTATTAAAATGGGAAGCACAGTTCTGTCAGCTTGGTTATGATTACAAGACTTTGCAATAATTCCTCCTTGTTGTTTAGAACTCCAGGGAGGATACTTGGTTGATAGCGATTTACACCTTCTTCTTTAGTCTTACAGAGACTTTGAAGTAAATGCCCAATTGGGAATTAACTTTTGAGAGCCTGAACATATACAGATAAGTGTCTTCAAATTCATGGCATCTCCAAGAGATCATAAATCCCAATGTTTTTATGTTAATAATTAAGAGGCAAGGAAAGGATAATGAATATGTCCCTATGGAAGTAAAAGGACACCAAAAAGTATTTGCTGACTGTATCAGATAATAAATAAAACTGTGGCTTGATGAGAATATATAAGCACCGCATATGTCAGCGAATTGCAGAGTAGGTAGAATGACTGTAACAGTTGCTTGACTCTCTGAGTAACATTCGACTCTGGGGACATTGAAACCAGATCTGACATTACACATTGTGATGGTTCAGGATTCAGCAGATCACTTTGTATCAAAAACATCTCCTACAGAACTGAGATTTTGTCTCTGTACTCTTTCAAATACCGGGGCTGGGGTGGGGGTGGGGGGCACAAAAGCAACAAACAAGCAAAACCCAAAACATTTATTCAGCCAACCTGCCTGAAAACAACAGCTTTTCCAGCACTGTAAATTTTATGCAAATAACCTTTCACATAATTCCCTGAGATAAAGGCTTCCTTTTGGACTAGCAGTATCCAAAAGCACACTGTGAACCTCTACATCTTTTTCTAAGTTGAAAAACACTTTTTAAAATTGCATTCAAATTGCATTCTGTCAAAGAATCTTGTGCACTGGGACTTTATTACCAATTATTTTCCCGTGTATTCTTCAAAAGTATATTCCCCCTATTTTTAAACTTACGCTTGTTGTTATTATCCTGTCTTTCATGAGGATCTTACTAATTATAAAAACTGGATGGCTGAAAGACAAGCAAATACTTTTTAAATTGGACTCAGTTTGGAGTGTAGAAGGACGCAGTTCATTCTGTATTATTGTAAAAGAGATTTTCCATTAAACTGAAGCATTAAAGCCTACTGTCTTTTCATTAGATTAGCATTATTTTTGAAAATTAGAAATCCAGGAAAGTATCATGTTCTATTAAGTCCACTTATGTGTGTAATGTTGTAGCAAAACTCCACATCAGAATGAAGTAATCTGTTCCACTCAGTCTTTACTGCTTGGGAGATCTGTTGCTGTTTGATTGCACAGGTCACCAATACCACTATTTCAGGTCTGTTTTTGGTACTAATTTTCCTTTTCCTCCATTGTATTTTTCAGTGATTAGTGCTTGATTGCTGAAAATATATAGTGAGCCTTTAATCTCATTCAAAGATATGCTCCTCATACACAGATATACATCAGCGAAAATGATTCTACTTAAGCGCTAGTGGTTGCATTCTTTAAGAACAATTGTGTTCTATACTAATTTTAATAGCCAACTTTTTCTCTTCATGTGTCTAGTGCAGCGTAGGGATGGTCTATGAGGCAATTTACCATAGATATAAGAATGGATTAAAAAAGAAAGAATAAGAAATCTGTAGAAAAAATTTATCATACTTTCAATTTTTTCCCTGATTCCAGTTGAAAAGAATAGAAATCAAGGATCTGAAATAGTCTTTTACTTCCACTGAATGCCAGGAGCATGCAGTTGCTGTGTGCTGATACATGTATGAAAACAAAAATAACTTAAACGTTTTGTTGGCTGTCTGGTCAAAAACTCTGATGTTGACCTTCTGTATTGACAGATTTTCTGTATAGGTGTGGATGAACTTGGAGGTTACTAATAAATCAGTTAGCATGTAGGTTGATTTTTGAGAAGCAGCAGGTGCACAGGCAGTGATCAATTGATTAATGTAGAGGATTACTGAAGGGGTAAGGGAAAAGACATGGGATGAAATGTGTTAAAATGCTAACAGTATAGACAACTATCAGGAACTGGGGGATTTGTGAAATTCAGTGGCAATAATAATAAGCATAAACCAAACTGCATCAATAATAGTACATTTAACTGAAAAACTACACTTTTACTTGTATAAATGGTTTCATTCATTTTTGTAAATGATGATACCTTCAGCATTTATTTCTAGAAATGATGATACCTTTGTTTTTCTGCTAGACTGTTTGTCTGTGTTATATTTCACCATTATATAAAAATAATTGATGTCTGTTTTCAGCTTCATATAGAGCTTAATCTAGGTACGAGTAGTTCTGTTAATAGAAATTTGGAGATTGGCTTCCCATCACGAAATGTATGTGGTAAAGGATACTGACCCCATGAAAACAGAGATGCGATAGATAGATGTCTCCCTCTGAGAATAGTGTATATAGGCAGAATTCAAAGAAAAACATGTAATTAGTCGAGAGAGAAATTTACAGTACTGTAATGTGATTGTGCAAAACCAACTCCCCCAAAATAGCCTTATTCTCTCTCCCTCAGGCAGCTCTTTTTATAGTTCTCTTGTGGAAGGCTTGGCAAAGGGAAGAGGAAGCTGAGCAGCTATCAATGTCTTGTTACACAGAGATCAAAGCTGTTATTTCCAGCTGTCTGTTCATCTTTGAGTGACTTTGCATTCTAGCAGAAAAATGAGAAAAATGTTAACAAAATGTCCTTGCTACGTTATTTCAAGAACTTGAACCAAAACTAAATCTTATTTTGAAACCTATGGTCTAATACTAACCTAGTTTTGCATTTAAGTTTCTCAGAAGGAATAAAGCTGATCTAGAATTCCTCTTCTTACTGTGTGCCTGTTAATATTTGTGTTAATCTACATCATGCCAAATAGGAAGAAGTGACGGCATTTAAACTGAACTTGTGGATTGCTTTATTAGCAGAAGAGACTTCCTTACGTGCAGAAGGTGATGGTGGACTTTGCATCTTAAATGATTAAGTTGGGGGAAGTTAATTTTTTTAATATTTTAAAAAAAAATTATTCATTGTGCACCGGCCTAGTGGCATAAAATGAGGATCATTTTATGTTGATGAAAACTAACAATCAGTTAATAGTCTGGAAAGACAGAAGCTGCTTACAGTTTGTCCAAATGTCTTTCTAGCTTAGTTATCTTTTCCTTTTAACTCCTAGGTTTAATAAATAGGAGTTATTATCCAGTAAAAGAGCTCCTAGAATTATCAATGCTAGAAATAACTGAAGAGGTAAAAGAGCTTTTGCAGTTGAAAGGAGTGTTCCTTACCCATTTCTTGTTTCCTGGAATTAGGTTTTGTTTGGTTTTACATCACTTACGGCTCTGCCTTGTACCTGTAATCCAAATTTTAAATATCTGGAGAGACTCCTGTGAAAAAAAGTCTTACGAAATTGCGAGGGTAAAGTGCCAGAACTCCTCCAGTTCAGAATAGTTCGTGACTTCACCAGCACGTAGTAGAAACGTATGCTGCATTAAAAGGATAGAAGGTAGTTATGGTTCAGCTGAGACATTTAAATAAGGGCTCTTGGGTAGATTTGGTCAAGACAATAGAAGTGATTGAGCAATGTCACTTGTTGTATAAAGGTAGTAATTTTGCCTTCTGGTCCTAAATAAGTTCTCGTATAATTATTGGCAATTAAGAATCCTGTTAGCCAGCAGCATCTCACAAAACACCCAGGTGTACAAGTATCCAGGGAGAGGTCCTGTCTGAGACAAAATGCACTGGCAATGCTCAGCTTTTCATTTCCATTGTGTCAAAGGTGAACTTTTTCTGTTTCCCAAATATACAGGGTATGAGGAGCACAGAAATTAACATCAAACCTAGACAGGACAAAGTTGAGGCTGATAGGGAAAGGAAGAATTTTAAAGGGTTTCCTGTGTTTTAAAGAGCTAAGTCAGGTCACAGCCTTCAGGCCTTTTTGAGTTCTCCTGTGAAATTGAATACTCATGTAACTCCAGAACAAAATTTACTCTCTTGCTGCAGTTGGCCATAGATTGGACCATATTGGGCATATCCTTGTTTATGAGGAGTTCTTAATGTAGAACTGTGTCATTTCTCCTCTCAGCCTTGCAGCCAACACTTTCAGCTAAGAACTCTTTCCTGTCTTCTTGGAAGGAGGATGATCTAGAAATTCATACTTTTATTTTTTACCATGCATAACTGCTAAAAATCTAAGCTGAAGGATGGCACAGAACATAGATGGAGTAAGAGCCCTGGATATTTTTTTAGAAGTATGTTATACAGTCTGCCAAATACTGAATTTGTGTCTGGTTATTTGTAAATATCTCAGATTGTACATCCTTGCAGGCAGTATCATCCCCATAAGGGGAAGGACTACATGAATCGAGCATTCCTGCTGACAGTTCATGTGCCTGTTTAATTGATTTGTTACTGAGCCACAGTACAGGCTCGTGTAAAATGCTGGTTCAGTGTAATGGGCTAAAAGAGGAGATGATATTCCTCCCACCTAACAGCTGATACTTTACATTTGTGGGATAGCTGCTATTCCAAGAGCACCTTTGCTTACAATGGTAGGGAATATTTGAGTCACAAAGTAGTGACTCTCTATAGTAGTTTTTGAAACCATCGGGATGACACTGAAGACATAGGAATTATCTGCCAGCCAGACTTTCCCTGTTCTGTAGGCAGTGAGGCTTTGATTTTTTTTTTTTTTTTTTTTTTTTGCTTTTTAAATAGAGGGTTTGTTCTGTGGAAGCTTTGCATTAGCATTAGTAATACTGGGATTGTGATTTTTTCGACTTCACTAGTAAAATGTATGCACAATGACAGTAAAATATTTAAGAAATGCTAGCAAAAACTTTTATGTTGTTGGTATGGGTTCTTCAGTAGTCTTTTTGTTTGCTAAACAGTATTGCATTTGCATGCAATTTCCATTAACAACAAAAAATGACATTGAATGTAAAGATGGGGAAATATTTTATGTGATTAGAATGGTTAAAAATTCCAAAAGGTGTGTTCATTTTAGTTTTACAACCATCTTGCTAAAATACTTATTTTACTTTCTTATATTTATCATTTTGAAAAATTATGCTCTCTTCCTCTTAGCTTAGTTTCTTGTTCAGCATCGTTGTCTTTTTGTGCTTCTATAGCCCTCATTTTTATTTTCTTAAATACATCATTCTCTAATCTTTTTTCAAGTTGCTTTCTTTCTGAGCTGTGTAGCATTTTGGCTTCTTCTTTTCTTTTATTGTTTTGTGAAAGTTTCACATTCGTTCTTACTGGAGTATTTTTATTGTTTCTGCTTCTTAGACATACACTAGCAGTTCATGAACTGTCAACACAGGCTGTATCATAACTTGTTTAATTCTGTCTAACCTCTCCCTTCCCCTTCCGCGTCTTTTTTCTGACATGTTTTTGGTCCTGTTTAACTTCAGGCTGCATTTCCTGCCCTTTTTAAAATTTCCTTTGCTGAAGTCATGAATGTGTGTTGTTGCAAGCTGGCCTTCACCGTGGTCCTTACTATTTAGATCTTTCCTAGTTCTCCAAATCAGATTGCATCCTTTCTGGCATGTTGTTTATCATTAAATCAAGAATTGCTGGTGACCTTTCAAATGTTCTTTTTAACATATTGGAGTAGGTGGATATTTGAAAGGTGTGGGTGTGGCTTTGTAATTGCATCCTTGCTGTTGCTACTAATTAACGATGACTGTCCTCTAGTTTTATGATGACTGTTTTTAAGAATTGAAAGAAAATGAGTTTATTAACTATTGCAATGCCACTAAGTGATGCCATTTTAGCAAAAACAAAAAAGAAAAAACCCAAAGCCTAAACAACAGCATGTCACTCAGGTATTGCTACTTGAATGTTATCTGCATAAAAAATATAAAATCTAGTAACAGTGCAACTAGCGTAGGCTGCCTAATGGGTGCCTGATTTTTGTTATTAAAGACTGTGAGATGTGATCTGACAAAGCATATGCTTAACTTTGAGCAAGCAGGGATTACTCATGTAAAGCATTAAGAGGACTCTCTCTCCTCACAGCACAATCAAATTGAAGACTTGACTAGAGAAATACTAGATTTAAAAAAAAAAAAAAAAAAAAGACCCTCAATCTCCATTCCTGATTTCTGAGACAGTTTTTATTGCAGAAAAATAAGGGTGAATGAAGATGTCTAAGCACTATGAACGCTATCATAAAACCTTGACTTTATGAGGGCAGAGTTCGTCTCCTCTAAAAAAATCACATGTGATATTCTTGGGGCAACTTCTCAATGTAAAAGTCCATAGTTTCTAGTGCTCTTCTTTCAGATTTCAGTTTTCAAGCTGATCAGCTTATTAAAGTGCAGAGTGAGGTAGAAATTTATTTATTAAAAGAATGAAACCAAGACTTTGTCAGGAGGTTACTCTGAGACCTTTCCAAGAGAGCTTCCAAATTAAAACAAACAAAACAACAACAAAAAAACAACCACTACTATTTAGTTGGATTGTTTTTTCAAAAATCTGTGCGAAAGACAATTTTGTTTAAAGTGCTGCTTAATTAATTAATTCTTAAGTTGTCCATATACAGTATTTCACTCTCTTCCATAGAGGTTTTATTAGTTTGTTTGGTGATTTAGACAAAAATCTAGTTTTGAATGTGAAATTTTTAATAACAGTAAAGAATGTAAAGTGATGTGACACAACTGAGGGACAGTGTGTCTAAATGTGGTTGGTGTATTGGAGAGAAGCATAAGGTCATATCACTCCCTGAAAGTGGAAATGCTGAAGCATTGCAATAAATTCAAACAAAACAGCAGTGGATTGGTGCAAAAGGCTGCAGGTTCTGTAGATATAAATAATCAAAACAATAACACGCAAAAAAAAAAAAGGAAATAAGATATAAAGAAAAATAAGATACAGAAGTAATAAAAAAAAAGATTTGTATCTTTGCCCATTTGCTGTGTACTTTCAAGGTTTAACTGTGCATTTTTGTTTGGGGAGGAGCAGTTGTAAAGTGTTTTATCCAAAGAACCTCTCTTTCTTTGCTGATGCCTTAAGTGAGAATGGTTTCTCTATTTACGTTTGGTTTACGTGCATAGGGAGATGGTTTCCAGGTTCCCAGTCTGGTCGCATACAGACATGAGCAGAATGTCCTTTTGCTGTTTGGCAGGCAAAAACTGGGACTTGACAGCAGCTTTGAGTGACTATGAGCAGCTCCGGCAGGTACACACCGCCAACCTGCCGCAGGTATTTAACGAGGGCAAGTACTACAAGCAGCCGGAGCCAGAGCAGCCCCCTCAGATGACAAAGGCTGAGCGGCCCTGCCTGCAGAGGCAGGATGACATTGCTCAAGGTAAGAGCTCTTCTCTGGGGCTTTTGTGAACAAGCAGCTTTCTAGCTTGTTTGCTTGTGAGTTGTGCTTGTCTGCAGAGAGTTGGAAGCCATTGCCCATAAGCCTGTGAACTGCATCATTGTGATGGGCTTCACAGAGCCCCTTCTGGACTCTACGTTTCACATGTTTCAGTTGTCATGAGCTTTGCCTCAGCTCTGCAAGATATATATATTTTTTTTTAAATAAGTGATTCAAGTACAAAACTACATTGTTCCCAAGCAGTCCTGCAGCATGCAAAAAGGGAATTAATTAGAGGGTGTCAAAGACCACTACACTATGTAGTTTTCTATGCTTCTTGAGACCAAAAAATGTTAATAAATAAATTTTTAAATCCACATTTCAACCTTTGCATTCTTTTTCATAGTATGTGATTAGAGTGTAGAAATCTATGAATAAATTTGAGCTGTAAAATTTTGTTCTTTTATGGTTCTCCAGAAGAAAGAACACCCTTCCCCAA
This sequence comes from Chauna torquata, assembly GCA_013399475.1. Taxonomy (NCBI): domain Eukaryota; kingdom Metazoa; phylum Chordata; class Aves; order Anseriformes; family Anhimidae; genus Chauna; species Chauna torquata. Next base: position 47,155 of record VXAL01011881.1, read on the forward strand.
GCCCTTCCAAATAGAAAATGAAACATTAAGAAGAAAAATGAGTCAGCTACCTCTAGCAGTTGATTTCCAGTACAGCATGATAAGCATTAAAATTTACTTTTTTTGTGTGCAGTTCTTTTATAGATTTTATTTCAGATCACTATTTTGCTCAGTCTGTTGGAATGCATTTCTTTTTCACACTAATTTATCAAGGAACTGTAGTTTGCACTAAAGTAAATCTACAGGTCTGACAGCTTCTCACGTAGGAAGGTAATAGCACTAGCTATGTGACTTCAGTAAGGCTTTCTATGCAATCATTAGAAGGAACAAAGTCTTCCCTGTTCCTCCCAGCTCTTCCCTTCTATTAAACAGGAAATGGCATCAGTTCTTAAAAGTATCAGTAAAGCTTTATTTTAAATTGACAGCTTCCACCAGTAGAAAATGAACTGCAGAGTGCTTCTTATGACTCCTGAAAGCATGGAATTAATACAGATAAAGGGAGGAACAGTAGCAAACTGTAGTTGATAAAACTGTTTGCTTTCATCCTCATTAGGATCTAGCTCACTCTAAAAATCTGTACTATTAAACTGCCAAGTTTACAGTGAAATGTGTGTTTGATATTTTTGTGTCTGTAGTAGGTATTGTGGTGCAAGTCTGGCTTTAAATGCCTGGATTGACGGGAGCTTTGCTACCACCATGATGCGTAACTGAAATCCTTCATGACTTCTTCGTGATCAGAGAGCCATCTCTGAGTAAAGCTCTGAAATTGGAGCGAGGAGGATGTTCTGGGAGGAACAGTGAAGGGAAAGGAGGGTCTTGTTATGGACCAATACTCGGAGTGGAGGATGCAGGCAAGAGGTGAGGGCTTGACCAGGGTGGGAGTGAGTGATGGGGTGATAGTGAGGGAACTTCAGCTGGAGGTGGAAACTGGCAGTGCATGGCATAGGAGTGGAAGGAGCCTTTTCTGTGGCTGCTGCTGGACCCGGTTGCTGCCTCAGCCTGTCTGCACACTGGCCATACTGTGCCCCCGTGTCTCAGCCACGATGCAGAAGTATGCTTCATAGGCTGTGCATACCCTTGGACTCTGCTCTGTGCTGCTAGTTCCCTTCCCCAAGTAGGGCTTTCTGAGAGGCATTTCATCTTAGAGCCCTGTCCAGCCACCTCTTCCTAGCAGCATCTCTGTCCATGTACTGTCATCAGCATACATCATGGGGAGCTGCAGTGCTCAAGTTAGGAATCTCTACGCAAGCTGCCATTATGCTGCAGGGAAGGTCATAGGAAAAAAAGTTCGAAAAAGGTATCCTACACTTCAGTTGGCATGTTGATAGAAGTGATTTAGCTGAGAAGTATAGTGAGAAGAAAGACGTGCGTATGTAATCAGTCCACCGCCACCACCCCATTAGGATGCTCTTGGCAGTGCTGTTTAAATAAATCAGAAAAATTTTGATCCACTAGAGAAACAAATATTCACAAACTCTGGGAAAATTAATTTTTAATATCCGTTAGTCAGTTTGAGTTATCCTGAAAACATGATTAGCTTAAGTGATAAGCTGCATTTAAGTAAATTTCTTTGTTGATTTCTCAGGGCACAGAAGTACTAGAACTTTTTTTATTTTAATATAGCATTGTACAAATTTGAGAGTTGATCACTAAAGACTAGTTCATGGTAATATTTATGAAGCTACAGAGGGGAAGTCGAATCAAATAGTTGTTGCGCTTTTTTTTTTTTTTAACTTTACAAAAGCTTTTAGAAAGATAAGGTACCCACTTCCAAGGTAAATCAATGAAAATATTGTCTAACTTAATGTTATGTAAATCCCACCAGGAAGATTTCTGCATGTTCAAAAATGTAAGACCAGGTTTGTACAGTTTCTTAACTCAGTAATAAAACTCAGTCAAATGCCCAAGAGACTTCTAATACATTAATTTAGGTTAATCTCCATTGTTAAGGATGGATAGAGTGAGTGCAACTTGGTAGCAGACTGAGATCAGTCTGTTGGAAGCACAGAAAGGCAACAGTACTGTGGTTGTAAGGAGTGCCACTTCTCAGATGTAGAAAGAAACTTTATGCTGAATGTTAAACTTCTGAGAGAGAAGACTAGTAGCGTTTGATGAACATAAATTCCAAACAGGTACAAAATGTTCACTTCAGTTTTAAAAGATATAAACAGGAGTACAGGCCAGAAACTAAACAGAGGGAAACTTCCTCTGGGCATCTGAGGAAATGCTCTAGCAATGGTTTCTGCATCATTGTGAACTGATATCCCAAAACAACTGGGTGGAGTTTTTGTGTGATGAAGGAAATGTGCTGGCATAAAGACAGCACATGGACTCAATCAACAGAAACTTTTAAGTCCCTGCAGAGAACACAGAGTAATATAAATATCCTTTAATTATGCTACTTCGTGGTGTTGGCCAAAACACGTAGCAAAAGAAGGAAATGGCTTGCATCACGCAGCTTACAAGCCACTTTTGTTGTAACTTAAAGAATAAACTTCTTAATCCAAAAATTAAACTGCTGTCACAGAATTAGAGCTGTTCCACGGAAGCTTTACAGTAAAAAATGGGAGACAGGCAACTACTCCTCCTTAATGAATTGTCGTAAGTTTATGCATTATTAACTAACAAAAGCCGACATTAACTGAAGACGTTCCCCCATGCATGACCAAAAAAAAGTTGTTGCTCTCAGATACTGACTTACATGATTTACAAAATATGCTGCTTTCACTCGATCACAGAATTGGAAATACTCTTTTTCATAGGTGAATAATCTACAGGTTACAGTTAATCTTTCTGTCTTGTAAAATAAGAATTTAATTAAAAAATTACCAATTCAAATCAAACCATAGTCTCATTCATCCCCACTTTTTGTAGTAGGCAGTGTCATTTATGTCAGACAAAAAAAAACAAGAGAAATGTTAAAATTCGTCTGTTTAAAAAATGAAATTGCTTTCTGAAATTAAACTATTTCAGTTCCCTTTAAAACTGTTATCTGAAACATTTTATTTATATTAACAGATCTAATCTCTTTGGTATTACTAAACTCCTGGTGTCTATATTTTTTCACAATTTTTGTGATTTTTCCATGTTCCAAGTTCAAAAATATCTCTGTCAGTTTTAACTGAGTGGTTTGTGGTTTAAACACTTGCACAGTGTTAATGTATTACATGAGTTTTTCTGTTACCAATTTGCTGATACCAGAACGGAGGACATACGGTAAAGTAAAATTACATGCTAATAATGTTTTGTCCCTTTCTTAACATTCTAATGCTTATTTTGCTTTATCAGCCCATTATTGTGTTCCATGTATGGTGTTTGTCAAAAGAGAAGTTCAATAAATCACAAGATACTAGCTCCATGGTTTGTTTAGATAAAATAATACATTCTTTTATACCAGACTTATTAATTTCATTGTTCTTTTTGAACCGTGTATTGTGCCTTGGATCAGGATTTGAAAAAAAAAAAAAAAAACACACATGCCTAAAAATTGAGTATGTCTTAGGTTGAGCACAATGATGTTAAAATTGCATTCAGGTAGATTGTTCTGAGATTAAAACAGTATAGCATTTGATATGAAGTTATTGTAAAATGCTGTATTTTTTGATTCAGAAGTCAACTTAATTTAAGAGTTCAAAGTATTAACTGATTATCATCTGTATGCCAGTAAATGTTTCTTCTGATGCATCTTTGGAAACATAAAAATAACTTTCCAACACTTTATTAATAGAAATGCTCATTTTTCATGTCATTACTTTTATTGTTCATCTATTTTGCTAGGAGAATGAAGTTCGTTTATGACTTGCCATAGGGATTTGTAATAAGAACTAGGCAATCCTTTACCATAGAGAAATAACCCAAAAAAGGTAACAAACAAGAAGCAGAATACATTCCTAAGTGAAATGAATAGGTGTTCACCAGACTTTTGGTGTTGAATGGTTTTCAGTGCAGTCTTACAGGCTATCTTTTTGGTTTCTTTGCAGAAAAGCGGCTTTCCAGAGGCATTTCTCATGCCAGCTCAGCCATAGTCTCTCTTGCTCGATCACATGTAGCAAATGAGTGCAGCAATGAACAGTTTCCTTTGGAGATGCCCATCTACACATTCCAACTACCAGACCTTAGTGTGTACAGTGAAGATTTCAGAAGCTTCATTGAACGTGACTTAATTGAGCAGGCAACAATGGTTGCTTTGGAGCAAGCAGGTGGGTAAGGACTTCAGATGTCAGCAGCTGGGCAATCTGACATTTGGTTTGCTATTTTTAATGATGCTTCGTTTCTGGAGTTTATGCATCCTGCATGGGAAATAAATGCCAGAGAGTAAAAGAAAATACTGTGCTCTTTGTACAGTGACACATACCCTGATCCTCTGTTTCTCTTAAAACTTTATAGAGAAAACCATCAAATTTGCTTAGTAAAACAAAGACAATGCGGGAGGAAGGAAGGGAGGACTGATGGAGAAGTCATGCAATAGAGAAGGGCAAGTGGTCGAGGGGGTTGGTGCTTCTAGTGCTTGTGAGGAAATTACATTGCAATGACTAACAAAGGAAACATCTTCCAGTTTTGTTGCAGCTTGAGAAAAGTTTTTAAATACACATCTCATATATCATGGTTTTTTAATAAGAAACTGAAAATTGTGAAAGTAGTACTTCATTATTGCCATGAAAAAAGTGAAATTAATTTTTTCAGATTTATTAGTAGTTTAAAGTTTTAAGTCAATTTTGAAAGATATGGAGAAATATATTTAAAGTTAATATCTGTGCCTCAGGAAATAAGAAATTTATTAATGAACCATGAAACGAACACATCTATATAATGAAAGTTCAGTGTTTATACTGAAATATTGACTCAGTTTTGAAAATAGTGTATCTAAATGAGTCTAAGCCTGAAAGAGTGAAACTTGCAGAGAGACCACAGATCAGAGGTGGAGATGTATGATTTAGGGATTGGAGGATACAGGGACAGATGCATTGGTCCAAAAAATAAAGCTTATGTGGACAGATGTGGTAGGACTGAGAACCCAGCGTTGGTGTAGCTTGCATGCTAGGAGATGGAAGACAAGCTTTACAAATGTGGAACAAAAGGAGATAGAAAGGATAACGTTGGGTTTCTGGTCTGGAGCCAGTAGTCAGTGCTGGTTTGCCTCAAAACATTGGACTCTAAAATGCAGCTGTCCAGGATTTGATTCATAAGCAGCTCAGTCATTTAATGCAGAAAAGATGGGTAAGGAAGTGAGGGGCAGCAGTCATATCTGCCATTCTTGTGTTCAAAGTCACTGCAAGAGGCAAAAAGCAGGCACGTTTACAAGACTACACCACTGAAAACTACTGAGAATTTCCTGCCTCTTAGCATTCCTCTCAAATCTGACAATTAGAATGAATCATTTAATCATTTCTTCACATTACTTTAATTAGGGCAATACGTTGATTCACGCTAGGAAAGTCCCTCTGTTGGCTCTTTTATAAAGAATTATGAAAGTGGGAAAAATCAGCCACCTGTTTTGCTCATGACAGTGGTTAGTGCACTCAGTGAAGCCTGCCGGTTCCTGCATTATTATTTGCTTTGCGAAGGCCGCTTCCTCTCCAGAGCCTCTGGAAATCTGAAAAGGAGGGTGTTTTGACCATTGTGCTTGCAGTTTTGATCATGGATATTCTTGTAACCTATGTGGACTTAATTTACTTATGTGAGCACTTCATTCAAGTAACTGGAACTTCCTGGGAAACAGTTCTTCAGTTCAAGTCAGTTAAACAGGTCGAACAGTGAGTATTTAAAAAAAAGAATAGCATAAGACTTCATGTAAACTGACCTGTTGTCTCTATTTAAAACATGCAAATATTCAGTTTCCTTTTATTTAGTGCCTATTATAGACATATTGTCTGAAATGAAGAGCATGAATTAATCGGATTTGTCTAGTATCAGACATTTTATTGTCTCCTACCAACAGAGGGCCCAGTTTGACTATGCTTTGGTCACTAACATCAAAACGGTAATGGATAAGGTGCATTCCCTGCAAAGGGCCAAAATCTATTTAAAAAAAAAAGAGAGAGACAGAGGGAGGGAATAATAAAAACAAAACAAACAAAAAACCAGATCTGTAGCTTCAGTAGCTGAGGCTGGAGATACTGTTAAAGGAAAAGAGAGGTTTTTTGCTTGTGTTCTGGTTTAAGGGCATGAATTTCAATAGGAGAAAAAAAAAGCTGATTAGGCAAGAAAAGGAGCTTTGTTAGGAACACAGACCAGCCTAGTACTCACAAAACATAGCAAAAATACTATTAATAGACTGTAGCACATTTTGTCTGAAGTGCCCAAATGAGCTGGATGTCTGTAGAAGCCCATAACATTTTTAAATTCTCTTTTTATGTGCTTGGGCACTTGCTGCCATTATATTTCTGCGTGAAAGGATGTTCAGGTTGCTTCCTACCTGTACAGAGACTCAGAGCAAAACTCCTGTTCCAGCCAGTAATGCTGTGTCAAATGATAAAGGAAAGAACCAGATAAAGGCAGTATTCTTTACTCACTTTCTGCTACTGCAATGCATCCTTTACTATTTGTGTGATTGCTTTCTGATTTTTTCTCTTAGACGTTAGAATTCACCATGCACTCCTAAAAGCATTTGGGGCTTTTGTGCATCTTACAAACTCAGCTGATCGTTATTGCCTGGAATGAGGTCAGTTTACAAGGTGCAGACGTGTTTCTGAGTGCTCTTGCAGGAATCAGGGTAGTTCTTTAATGGAGGGTGGCTCAGGTGGTGACAATCTTAAATGAGGTCTGTGTGAAAGGAATTACATACTTCTAAATATTTTGCTGCAGCGAGTTGATTTCTGTTGTACGCACGTTCCGTGTGTGCAGTTAATGCGTGGCCTGACAGAGATTATGAAAACTGCTTGGCTGGATGGGAGGTACCGATAAAGCACAAAACTGCTGTACTGGTAAGTTCAGAGACCCATAACATAGGCAGCAGAATGGCAACAATAAATGGTCTGACAGTGTTTTTACTGAACAGAAAAAAAAGATTCTATTGCGCTGCTGAAGTGTAACTCAATATAAAAATTAAACTGTATGAACCTGAAAACTAATTTTTATGAAGCGTGTAATATAGCTATGGTCAAAATAAACAGTAATATATTAGTATGCCTGGGTTTCACATCCCCAAAAGCAAATAACCCAAAATTCTGGAAATGTTTAACTTCAAACTGTTAAAAATTAAGCTTTGATTTAAAAAAAAAAATAAAAAATGCATTTTCAGGCTGTAGAAATATTTTCCTATCGCAGAATTTTTAACAGATTTTCGCACAGAATATGCAGGGTGCTGGAAGAGCAACCATTATAATTACAAGAGAAATATATTAATTTCTTCCTTTCTAAGCTTGAAATTGAAATACGTGCTTATGTAATTCAGTTCTAATATGAACGACAAATATTGTATTACAGAGTAGGATGAAATGCAGTAATGTCATAGAAAAACGTGTCTCAGGTTATGAAAGAAGCAAATGAAGAAAACTGATAAGACTGGACCCGAAGTCAGTATCAGTTATGTGTAGCCTGTTAAGCTCAGTCATATACTTCTGTGCCATCTTATTTTATGACTTTAGATTTGCATTCTCATCAGTAGCTGCTGTGTTGCTTGCACATCAGCCAAAAGAGAAGCATTTACTTGGTTGCTCAGTTTTACTTCTGTAAAATTTCTACTTTATTTCTGTAGAAATACAGAACTACAGTTTATTTCTACATGCACGGCTCAACATTACATTTCAAGAACATCAGTGTATATGAATAGCCTTGCAGATGTTACTGGGAAGCTGATTTCATCAGCTATACTAAAGGAGGGAGCTTCAACAAGAAAGTCCTTTCTTTGAAGGGCAGAAAATGTATCGCTAAATGCTTTATTTATTCGCTTACTGTAAAAAGTTAGCAGTTACTGACTGATTAATATAAGGCCGAGTAGAAAGCGTATTCTTGTCATTTCCTTTATGTCTGTGCTTGTAAGTATACATCTGTTGTATAGAAGGACTAAACCTCAGAGTAGGGAAACTCTCTTAGCTAGTCATGTGAGAAATACATAACATGTAGAAGTAGCTCTGCTGAAATCTGGATTNTATTGCTGTTGAATTACAGAGGGGAGTTGGTGAGTGCTTAGGGTGAACCATTGCTTTTGAAAGTATTTAGGGTGTCCACTGTTAGACTTGCTTTGGAAGCTGAAAATGTTATTTTGCTACTTGCTTATCTTGGGGTGTATTTCTAGAAATAAGATCTGCTGGAGAAATGAAAGAAAGGCTCTTTTTAGCCTAGTTTCTTAAGGACACTGGACTTACGTCAGCAAGCTGTCTCTTAAGATGTCGTTGTACCACTGTTTGTTTTTTTTAATTTACATTTGCCAATTTCAAACATATTTATCTGAGTAAGTTTCTAAAAGTTTCATGAAAATAAGCAGCTATCTTGATGACAGACCCCCTGAGTAGTACTTCCGTAGAAAAAAAACTTGCAGCATGAATAATGTTTATTAAATACTACAGATTCCACATGGGAGAAGACCACCAGAATGCCCAATCATACAAAACTTGAGAGAGGGCTTGTTGTTTGTAAGATGTCCTTTTCTCCTGTAAAGAGAGAATTATTAAGTTGCTGATTACTAAGTCCTTGTAACTTTTTGATTGTTAATTCTACCAAAAAAAACCCAAAAGTCTTAAAGACATTTAGTTCATTAGTAGCTCACACCAGAAAAAAAAGAATATGGACTGGAGAAAATGAAAAGGGAGCGAAGGATTTCTGCAGAGTTTCTATAGAGATTGTTCAGTGTTACATAAGCTAATGTTTGTTTTGAACTTGGTTGTTTTTTATGTTATACCAACAACCTCGTGCATGTTTGGG
>VXAL01011883.1:0-15720 GCA_013399475.1 Chauna torquata
AACCCCCCCACCTCCACCTTTCCTCTATATCCTCATCCCACCATTTTTTCCACCCAAAAAACAAACGACGCCCCACCTTTCCTCCCTGAGGCCTGCGCGCAGCCCCGAAGCCTAACATGGCTGCCACACGAGGGGGCCACTCGGGGTGAGACAACCCCTTGGCACCAACTTTGGTGTGTGCAGCCAGTTTTGGGGGGACAAACCCCAGCCTGGTGTCACATCAGGGGGGTGGGAGGTGGTTAGGACCTGGCCACTGCTTTTCTGGTGGGACTGGGCACCACTGCTGGGGCCAGGCTGCCACGTGCTGGCCACAACTGCTGGGTGCTGTGGTCCTCTTCTGGCTGGTAACCCTCCAAAACACCATCCTTTGGCCCCCAAATAAGGAAAAGCTGGCAGGAAGAAAGGTGCTGGTCTGTAGAGTGCAGCTTCAGAGAAGGGATGGGAGCTGTCAAGTTACAGGGCTCCTTGTCCTGGCTGAGTCCCAGCCTAGACAGGGCTGCTGGTGGGCTTGGGGCCTATCCGTGATGAGAGACATCAGGGACGAGGATGGAAAGGCAATTCAGCCCGAGTCAGGTGTATGACTTAATCCAGTGACATGCTTCACGCAGTCTGTTCACTGTGACAGATGTGCCTCAGGAACAGGTGAAGAGATGGGCAATAAATCACTGGCACAAATCCAACCAGGGCTGGGCGCAGCGGGGAATGCGTCAGCCAAGAGCTTGGTGGTGCCACCGACCTGGCAAGGTCCCTGCATTGCCTATGGGATGTTCTGCTGCACAGGGTGGCCAGGAGGAAGTCAGAGGAACTGCTTCGGGCTGCTCACTCCCCTGACCCGGCTGGTGGAGTGGGTGAATGACCCAGTGCTGGCCCCATCTGAGCAGGGAGGGCAGCATCCTCTGCCTCCCTGAGGCACATTCTTCTCCTGTGCCCTGGAGAAGACTGTGCCATCTCAAGGGGTTTTTATGGGAACATGTTGTCCACCGCATAGTGAAGGCTGTGCCATCTCAGGCCACCTGTGGATGTGCCCGTTTCTCTCTGCCTTTGGAGAGCCAGGGATGTCTGGCACAGGCTCAGACTTTCATTTTGAGCATGCTGAGTTTCCTACATGCTGAGGTTCCCTCGTCCTGTGACATTGGAGTTGGGGACACCATGAGCTGCCCTATTGGGGTCAGCTGTGTCCTAGGAGAGCAGGGACCTGTCAGCCCCACTGCCAGTGCCTCCATCGTACCTGGGAGCAGGAGGACAGCTCTTGGTCCCTCTTCTTGCTACAATGGAGAACATTCTCGCTTTTCTTGTTCCTGGATACAATGCAGTGGCTGCGATAGGGCAACAGCTTTGCTTCATCCTGCCGTCTGTCCTCCATTGCTGGGAGGGGTGTAGAGACCCAAATGCATCCAGCATGTATGGGTGCTGAGGCCGGCAGCAGGCACGGCCCGGAGTGCCCCACAGTTACAGAAAAGCTGTTGCCAGGGCAGTGGGAAGGAGCCAAGGCCACATCCGGCAAACAATGACCCCTTCTGCGGCCAGCAATGGGGTGATGTTGGAAGGAAACAGCGCTCGCCAGCTTCCTCGTGGCTCTGCTGATGCTGCCATGGAACAAAGGAACCATGGGGCGCACGGCCCCATGCCATGCTGGTGGCAAAGCAAAACTAGTTCCCACCAAACAAAACTCTCACGCCCCAGTGAGCAGGAGAGACCCTGGCTCCCCTCGGGATCCTTGGGGTGTCCTGGGTGCCCACCCCTGCACCCACCTCCTCCTTGCCACAGGCGAGTGGTGGCAGTGATGTGCCGGAGGGTGGGGAGCACAGGCACTGCTGTCATATGGCTGTAAAAGCCATCGAGATATGCCGGGCAGCGAGGCGAAGGGGAGGATGTAGTGCGCAGCTCCTTGTGCTGTCAGCTGCAGCGGAGAGAGAACCCAGTCTGGAGCCACTCCCCATGGGAAAGAGCTCATCCCACAGGGCCATGGCAGGGAGGAGGCATCCCCAAGAAGGGACAGTCACCATCCCTGCATCCTGGAGGCCAAAAACAGCAAGAGGCACTGAGTGAGCACCACCGGTACTCACTGGCTATGTTCAACTCCCCCTTGGTGCTTACAGGGCAAAGAGCTCCAGCACCTCCAGGACCCCCAGGACCCCCAGGACCCCCAGGAACCGGAGGACCCCCCGGGCCCCGCTCGGCCAGCAGCACCCACCAGTCCAGCCCCACAGCCAGGGGTGCTGGGTGGCAGCACCAGGCCGGGCCAGGGCAGGGCAAGCTCTGGCTGCAGCAAGCCGGGGCACTCGGCCACAATGTCCCCGTTGATGGCAGTGGTGCAGATGGAGACAAACGGCCCTGTTGTTGTGCGCGCGGGGTGGCAGCAGGGTGAATGAGCCCTCTGTGCTCCGGCAGTGGGTGGAGAGACGGAGCTTCGCGGCCACTCGGGTGGCAGCAGGAGCCCCAGCAGCGCCTCGCTCCACGCCTCAAGCCGGCAGCGCTGGGAAAGGAGATTATCCTGATTTTTCTTCCCCCTCCCCTCCAAGGCGGGTGCACTTGGCCCACAGTTTTGGGGATGGTGTAGGGAGGGGGCAGCAGCTGGGGCTGCTTGGGGAGAGCCTGTTCCATGTCGGAGCAGCATAGCCCCCCCCATCCTGCTCCCCGGCGAGCCAAGGAGAGGAGATGGACGGTCTGCGGGGAGCAGCTGGAGCAAAGGAAGAGGTGACAGGGGCCGGGGGGGATGTGGGGACATGGGGCCAGTGTGGGGAGCTTGCAGGATGCGAGGGCACGTGGGCACCAGCACCCGTGGGATGAGATGCTGGGGCCAGGAGGATGGGGTGAGTAGGCATGGCGGAGCGTGCTCATGGCAGGCATCAGCACGGGATGAAGAGCTGCTGGGGGCCAGAGGGGCCGGTGGTGGTGTTTTGTGTGGTTTCCTTAGATTTAGGCTGTAAAAAAGTTGGTCTCTGTAAGGGGAAATGCAGGAGAGGGCTGCCATGGCAGAGTGTTGGACCCATGGGGATGCAGGGATGAGGCTGCAGCAGCTGTGGCGTGGATGCAGGGACGTGGCCGTGTCCTCGCGCCGTGTCTGTGGCTGCCGGCTCCGCCTGGGGCTTTCAACCAGCCAGGCGAGGGCCAGCACCAACGGCTGCACCGCTCTAATGGGAGCCCCAGGACAAAGCCTCCACCTTGGCATTTCTCCTGCAGAACTATTAATAATTAAGCCACTCACTTAAGGCAAAGTCAATAAAGTAACTGGGCTGGGAACTGTTTGCAAGAAACACCCCGCTGGAGCCAGCCCGGGTGGAGCTCGGCATCCCCTTGGCATCCCTGCCAGCAGGGCCAGGCACCAGCAGCCGCAGGGATGCCAGGGGCGGCTCAGCCATGCTCTCGCGGTCATTTCTGCCGCTTGGAAAGCCCGCGGAGAAGTGGCTGAGCTCAGCCAGGGTCAGCGAGGGCAAGCCGTGCCCAGCGTCCGGTTACACTTTCCATCCATTATTCATCAAGATGGAAATCTCAGCTGCGGCGTGGCTCACTGCCCTCCGCTGGGCTGGGGCAGGAGAGATGCAGGCGGAGGACGGAGTCCAGCGTCATGGGGAGGCTTCGTGCACAGCAGGGCAAGACACCGGCGGGGGCCTGGTAACGTTTCTGTGTAGTTTTCCTCTGCGAAATCCCATGGAGGTCTTTGTTATTTGCTGCACACGCGAGGCTGCAAGAGCCGCAGCAGGGCTGCAGGGTATTTGTGCTGCGCGTCATCCGGAGGGCGGCCAAAGGGTGCGAAGGATGGCAGGAAGCCAAAAGGGTGCTGGGACGCAGGGCAGGGTGTGCAGGCGGCTCGGCTGCCGGTCCGCACTGGGGCGCGTCTGTGTCCTGCCGAGAGGACAGCCCTGCTGCAATGCGGCACCAGGGCAGCTCCCAGCTCGGTGAACGGACATGGTGTGCGGCACAGCAGCAGTGCAGGTGCTGCGGGGACATGGGGGGTTGCATGCATGTGTGTGCACACGTGTGCGTGTGCATCCTCATCTGTACATCTGCAGGCATGAGCATGCACAGGGGTGTGTGGATGTCTGTGTCCTTGTCTGTACATGTGCGTGCATGAGGATGTATAGATTTGTGCGTGCACCTGTAGCTGTCTTTGTGTGTGCATCGATGTGTGTGTGCATGCATGAGCATGCATAGATGTGCATCCGTGTCCTTGTGTGCACATGCATGCATAACGTGCAGAGATGTGTGCCCGTGTGCATGCATGCGCGTCAAGATGCAGTGTCTGTGTCCCTGTGTACACGTGCATGAGTGTGCGTGGATGTGTGAGCACCTATACATATGCACATGTGTCTGTACGCACATGCACAGACGCGCGCGCTTGTGTCCTTGTCTATACATCTACATGCATGAGCATGCCTAGGGTGTGTGTGGATGTCTGTGTCCTTGTGCATGAGGATGCACAGGTGTGCGTGCACATAGATATGTCTTTGCCCCCATGCGAATATGTGCATGAGTATGTATAGATTATATGTGCACATGCATGAGTATGCACAGATGTGTGTCTGTATCCTGTGCATGTGGGAATGCGTGAGCACAGAGATTGTGTGTGCACGTGTGCATGCATAATGTGCAGAGATGTGTGCCCTGTGTGTGCATGCACACACATAGACGTGCACAGATGGGTCTGTGCCTCTGTGCATGCATGCACAAGTGCATGTGGATGTGTGTGCCCCTGCATTTATGTGTGCACGTGTATGTGGACGCATGTGAAAGGATGGATGGGTGTGCGCACATGCACTCTGTGCATGCACCTGTGCGTGCATGCGTGTCCACATGTGCACGCGTGGATTGGTGCACGTGTGTGCGGTCACACAGAGCCGCCCGCTACAGGCACTGCTGCTGGTGCGGCCGTGCGGGGCGGGTGGCATGGGACAGAAACAAGCCGGGGAGGATGGACCAAGCCCTCCAGCAGTGCCACCGCTCCTCAGTGCTGTGGTGCTCCATCCCCAGGCATCTGCTGGGGTTGGGTGGAGGAGCCGCCCCTTCTTCCACCCCAGCTCCTCAGGTATTGCTTTTTGCAAGGGAATTGCTTTCAGTTTTGCAGCACAGTCAAGAATGCCACAGTGTGGGCAGAGCTGCTGCACCGTGGCCATGAATCCCTCACAGCCAAGGATGTGCCTGGCGCCGGTTCTCCTCTCCCACAGCACCCAAAATCCCCCTGTGATGCTCCCCGTACCTTATTTGCTTGTTATTTGTCTTACATGGTCTTTGCTCCCCACTCCCCCTGTCCCTTACCACCCGCATTGCTGATGGCTCTCTCCTCTGCCCCTCGCAGGTGACCACGATGCTGCACTGCCATGGGAAGCCGTGGAGGTCCATGTGCAAGGGGCTTGTCCTGGGGACCCTCCTGACCAGCTTCATGCTACTGCTCTACTCCTACGCCGTGCCCCCGCTGCAAGTCAGCGTGACAGAGTGAGTGCGGGGACCTCCATGTCACCCAGGCAGACATGGTCCTGTGGCTTTCCAGGCTCTGGTGGCTTTGCACTGAGACGTCACCATCCTCAAACGACACTCCTGTCCCTGTCCCTGTGATGGGGAGGCTCCTGGGGAGGCTGGGGATGCTTGCCTTGGAGTGAGGGGAGATGGACCTGCTGCAAAACCGCTGCAGTGTGAACATCTGCCCAGGTCCCCAGTGACAAGGAGGGCGTGGGGACCTTCTGCCCCTTCCCACCAGCCTGCGTCCCATCGGGGCCTTCCCCAGGCAGCCATGCATGGCTAAGCTCAAGGAGCCAGCTGTCCAGGCACCCTTTATCTGGGATTTGTCCTTCAGGACAGCAATGAGAGTGCTGTCGTGAGTGTGCCATCTCCCAAAAAGCTGGCTACAGGTGGGTTCAGTGCTCTTTGCTACCTGTCCCCACCAAACCCAGCCCTAGCAGGGCTCCTCTTGCAGCTGTTTTCCAGGTGTGGGAGCAGTATGACCATGGAGAACATTAATCCCTACGTTTATAAAATAGCTCCACATGTGGGTATTTTGTAAGCTGCTCGCCATCCCCTGTTCTTCCACACCGCAATACCGCAGCGTTAACAAGGATCAGCTCTGCAGCTTCGCCAGGGTTGTCCAAAGTCACTCACTGCTGGAGCATCTGTTACCAGCTTCAGGCATCCCAGATAGCATAGGGATTGTTTGTTCCACTTGCTCCTCTGACAGCCCTCAGCCCATATAGTGATACCAGACAATTATTTCCCTCTCTGCTCACCTCACCACGGTGTTCTCTCTCTCCTCCCTACCAGGATCCCCATCCCCTACTCCTGCTCCTCCTCCCCAGCCCAAGCCAAGGGGCCCACAGTGGCCAACAGCACGCGCAGCTTTTTGGGAGGAGGCTGCCGGCCCAAGCTGGACGTCATGTTCATGAAGACGCACAAGACGGCCAGCAGCACCATCCTCAACATCCTCTTCCGCTTTGGAGAGAAGCACCGCCTCAAATTCGCCTTCCCCAATGGCCGCAACGACTTCTACTACCCCTCCTACTTCGAGCGGAGCCAGGTGCAGCACTACCAACCGGGCGTGTGCTTCAACATCATCTGCAACCACATGCGCTTCCACTATGAGGAGGTGCGCAAGCTCCTACCGGCAGACACCACCTTCGTGACGGTGCTGCGGGACCCTGCCTACCTCTTCGAGTCCTCTTTCCACTACTTCGGGCGTGTCATCCCCCTCACCTGGAAGCTGCAAGGGGAGGACAAGCTGGCTGAGTTCCTGCGGGACCCCTGGTATTACTACGACCCAAACGGGTTCAACGCGCACTACCTCCAAAACCTCCTCTTCTTTGACTTGGGCTATGACAACAACATGAACGCCAACAGCCCGCTGGTGGAGCAGCACATCCAGGAAATAGACCAGCGCTTCCACCTGGTCATGCTCCTGGAGTACTTCGATGAGTCCCTGGTGCTGCTGAAGGACCTGCTGTGCTGGCAGCTGGAGGACATCCTCTACTTCAAGCTCAATGCTCGCAAGGGCTCCACTGTCTCCCGGCTGACACCCGAGCTCTATGAGAAGGCGACTTCTTGGAACCTCATCGATGCCAAACTCTACCGTTATTTTAATGCCACCTTCTGGCGGAAGGTGGAGGCCTATGGGAGGGAGCGGATGGCTAAGGATGTGGCCGAGCTGCAGCGGGAGAACGAGAAGATGAAGAGCATCTGCATTGATGGGGGGCATGCCGTGGATGCCAGCGCCATTCAGGAGTCCTCCATGCAGCCCTGGCAGCCGCTGGGAGAGAAGTCTATCCTGGGCTACAACTTGAAGAAGAAGATCAACAAGAAGCACCAGAAGCTGTGCCGCAAGATGCTGACGCCTGAGATCCAGTACCTGACAGACCTTGGGGTCAACCTGTGGATTACCAAACTGTGGAGCCGTGTGCGGGACTTCCTCAAGTGGTAGGAGAAGGCAGGCACCCTGCAGGAGAGCCAGGTGCTTGTGTTTTCCTTCCGTCACGTGTCTTTGGGTTGGACACGAGCAGAACCGAATGGTGGCTCCCCTAGGTGCCCCCAACCCTGGGCACCCAAGAGTGACAGGGCGGATGCAGGGACACAGCTTGAAGGACACTGCTGCCAGAAACATGGGCTTCAAGGGTTGGGGGTTTGGGTTTTTTTCCCAACATGATCCACTTCTTCCTTCCATGTGGAAATGCTGGAGGCATTATGGGAAGGACAGGTCCCCATGCCCTTGCCACAGCAATGGACGTCTGGAGGTGCACTGTGGGTTGGGCAGTGGTGGGACCTGTGGGGCTGGGTGTGAGTAGGTGTTTTGGAGCTTGTGCCGCTTCACCCCTGGGGAGGCTGCTTTCACCATTCCCTTTCCCTCCAGCCCAGATTTTGGGGCTCCCTGTTTGAGCCCACCACGCTGCTGGGGCTTCCCCAGCCCATGGGTGCGTTGAGTGCCAGATGTTCTCAGCGC
The DNA here is from genome assembly GCA_013399475.1 of Chauna torquata. Lineage (NCBI taxonomy): Eukaryota > Metazoa > Chordata > Aves > Anseriformes > Anhimidae > Chauna > Chauna torquata. The sequence goes on from VXAL01011883.1 coordinate 7,919, forward strand.
ACCTGTGGCTGTCGGTCCCTCTCACACCATTGACCCAAACCCAGAAAGACCCAGCAGATTTCTAAGCATCATCCACACTTGAATATAGAGAGAGTAAAAACCACCCTAAAGACCCAGCCTGTGCCCATGGTGTCCCCCAGCAAGTCCATGCAGCACCCCATGGCAGCAGATCCCCCTCAGCCCCCTGTTGTCCCAGTTAGAGGGCCCCGTGGTGCCGGTCCCTACTGGGGACATCCCAGGAGGACCACGGGGTCTGGTGAGAACTGGTGTGGGAAGCAGGCTTGGAGCGGGGTCCCAGCAGTGCCAGCCCCAGGCACGAGTGGGACGTGAGGACAATGCAATAGGAGATGGGGCGCAGTGTGGGGATGGGCTGGGGCAGAGCTGGTGGCACCCGGGTCGTGGGACAGCCCTGACGGGGGCAGTCACATCATGGGGAGCCCTCAGGCGTCCCGGCTGGGCTGGATGACAATGGCACGGGCAAAGCCAAGAGTGGCCCAGGCCAGGTGCTCAGGTGGCACCCCACGGCTGCAGGGGTGACAGGGGGGTTGTCAGCTGCCCTGGGCCCAGGGCAGCAGCAGGGAGCTCAGCCCTGCCACCTCCCGGTGCAGTTCATGTTCTGCTCTGTTTGTAAAGGCAAGCAATAAAAAAANAAAAAAAAAAAAAAAAAAAAAGCAATTCTACTTTTGTAAGATAATTGTATTGTATATTTGGCATTTTTTAATACACCAATGGTCCAGCTGGTCTCCATCGGTCTCGTTCTTCTCCTTGGGGAGGGGATGGGATGGGGGGACGGGAGCCCCCCGGGGCTGACCCCACTCTGTGTTGCAGTGGGATGCTCTGCCGGTCCCTGCTCCTCCTGGGGACGGATACTGCCCGTCTTGCACAGCCCGCGGGGATGCCCCAGCTCTGCCCTCGCCACCAGCATCATCAGTTGAAGTTCTGTGGGCCCAGTGCTCAGAGGCCCTGGGTGTGTGTGTGGGGTGATGGCAGGTCCTGAGTGGGCCATTCAGTGGGGTTGGCTGGCACTGGGATGTCACCACAGGGGGAAGCCCCAAAGATGCCCTTCAGGGCAGGCAGAGAGCAGACACTTGGAGTTGCAAGGAGGCTCATCATGGACCTCCATGGCTTCTTCCAGGTCCCTGGGCTCACGGGCTTGCTGAGATGTCCAGCAGAGCTGGAACCCCCTTGCCTGTAGGCCAGGGGTGATATCCAGCAAGAGACACGGGGACGGGGACAATGGTCACCAGCCTGCCCTGTGCCAGTTGGGAAACATCTCCCTCCTCAAAAGGTGGCTGTGGGGAATCCCCCAGCCCAAGTGACTGAGGGACATTAGAAGACCACCAAGCAGATGGAGACACCTGCTGCCATACCAGAGAAGCCACCTTGCTTGCACAAGCACTAACTCGAGCGCTTCCTCACAGTGTCCCTTGGTGCCCCATCCAACCTGCTGGGCTCCGGAGTCCTGCTTGCCTTCACCATGGAGCAGCAGCTCCACCAGTCCCTGCAGGTCTCATGGAAAATCACAGGGCCACCATGACCCCAGAGCAGCACAAGCCCCAGAGGAACCACAGCATCGTCATGAGTCATGGGTGAGCACTGTGGGTCCCAGCACTGCAGGTCACCAAAGCCCAGCATCAGTTGTGCTCACCCTGGCCACTGGTGCCCTCCAGTGATGATGGGGTGGAAGCAAACATCTGCAGAAGCAGGACTCCCTGCTCTTTCTCTCTCAGGCAGCCAAGCAGCATGTTCCTGTTCTCCCAATACCTGCACTTCTGGAGTGCAGGAGCACCAACATTCAGAGCTGGGTGGGTGTCTGCAGGGGGGGACAAGGATGGCGCACTGGGGACCAGGACTTGTGAGGTGGGACTGGGATCATGCATCGGACCAGGACTGAGTGGTGGGATCAGAACTGTGTGGTGGGATAAGGACCATGTGTGGGACTGAAACAGGGACCATGATGGGACCAGGACCATATGGTGAGACCTATATTGTCCAGTGGAACCAAGAGCATCTATACGACCAAGACAGAGTGTGGGATCAGACCATGTAGTGCAACTAGGACCAGAACAAAGTGACAGCACTAGACAATGTGCAGGACCATGAGTACATGCTGGGACCAGGACTGTGGTGGGACTGGGGCTGTGTAATGGGCCCAGGACTGAGTGATGGGCCCAGGACCATGTGTGGGTGCAGGACCTTGTGATGGGACCGGGATGGTGTGTAGGAACGGTCCTACATCTAGGACTTCTGGCTGCTCCTGGGACATACCTGGGTCAGGACAATTGCGAGGTAAAGGCACCACAGTTCCCTGTGACCACAAATGTTTGTGGAGAAATGTCCCTTCCCATGGCACAAAATCCCCCCTGAAGCCTCAGTAGATGTGCATTCAACAGCAGCACACTTTGGGATTAGCTCTTCCTGGTCTCCTGTGGCTTATGCAGAGAACATCAAGCAAAACAAAACAAAGTTAAAATAAAAAACAAAAACAAACAAACAAACAAAAAAAAAAAAAAAAAAAAACCAGCAGCACCAGGTGGGGCCCATTTGCACCCACCTGCTATTTAAAGGCTCCCAGAGGCTGGGGCTGGGTTGTTGCTCTCTGAGGATGGGGCTGTGCTGGTGGGTGTGGCTGTGCTGGTGGTGGCAGCAGGTGAGTGGGGCTGGGGACCCTGGATGGTTGTACTGGGGGAGGTGGGTGGTGGCACCTGTGATGGGGGGCTGGGGGTGCATGGGTGCCGCTTGGTGTTGCCTGGTGCCAGTTGCTGATGCCCCTCCTGGACCTGCTAGTGCTGGTCCTGCTGGTGGAGAGGAGCCCACCTAAAATGGCCCTATGGTCTGGGAGTTCCCTGTGCCCTCACGTGCCAGCAGCTCAGTAAGGAGCTGGCCTGGATGGGGCACCAGGGCTGCTAGTGATGCTCTCCCACCCCATAAGTGGCTCCTGGTCTGTCCCCAGTGCTCCCAGGCATGCCTGCAGCTGGGGACACTAAACCCTGTGTTTTGGGAGGCTTCTGGAGACTGTTGCACAGCACCACCTCCTCCAGCACCCACCAACTGCAATGGTCCCATGGCAGGGTCTCCCCACCAAGACCGGGGAGGCCCTTGCTGGGGCACTGCCCTAGTGTGCCCAGACCATTTGTGCTTCTGGGTGCTCTTCAGTCTTTGTGCTGTGGCTGCCTCACCCCCACAAGCTCCACGGACATCTGAGAACCAGATGTCCTTGCCATGCCTCTGGTGTGCTGCTCCAGCCACTCCATGCTCTCTACGCTCAGCCCCACTGGCTAAAACCTCTCTTTGCTGCAGGGACCACCGTGGCTCCAGGTACTTCAGTGTTCTCTGGTCATGTGGCAGCGGTTTCATTGGTGTCCTCAGGTCTGGGGACACGTGCTGTGGCCCCAGTGCCCCCCACTGAGCCTGGTGGGGCTCGTGCTCACCCTGACTTGGAGGAGCCCAGCATGAACTTCACCTTGAGGCTCCTGGATGGTGAGTGCTCTGGGTCTTCATAAGATGCCAATTTTGGGGGGATGAGACCACAGGATGGGGCCAACCAGGACCCCAGCACTAGGGCCCACCAGGAGAAGGTGGCTGTCCCTGCAGAACCACCACTTCCAGGCTTGCAGAGGGCATAGGGTTTTGAATGGATGCCAAATGAATGGATGTTCCTCATCCCATGCTTGACTCCCTGATCAATTATTTGGGGGTTTTATCAGTCTGATGGGTGGTGTGGTCCATGTCCGCTCCCAGTAGGGGACAAGGAAGGTGGTCCAGCTCTGGAGAGCTAGAGGAGAAGCCAGGTCAGGGTGACAAAGCCAGTTCTTGGCTTCCAGCAGCAGGGGCTGGGCTCTCCCATGTGGTGGGCTTCAAAATCAGGGAGCTGCAGGCGGGTTCCTGCCTTGCAGTGGTGGAGGCAGAGACCCTCTGTGGACCTGGGACATGTCCTGTGTCCCCATCTGTGGTGGGACAGGCTCAGAGATGTTACGCTGAGCCCACCCTCCCTTCTCCTTCAGGAGACCCTGGTGCCATGAAGAAGCCATTGGTGCTCAGCCCTGACTCTGCCATCTACCTGGAAGCCAGGGTGGACTTCAGGCCTGGTGTCTCACCCAGAATCTATGTGGACCACTGCTACAGGACTGGCTTGGGGCAGCCGGGCCACTCCAGGAGGGCCTATGTGGTGGTGAACAGCCAGGGGTCAGTGCTGTGGTCGGCCTGGTCCTGCCAGACCTCCTGGTGGAGTGGGATGTCCTGGAGTCAGCCTGGAAATGTCCCCAACTTGTTCCTGGGTCTCCTCAGGTGTCTCCATGGCCAGAGGCTGGGGAGTGTGTCTGTCCAGCACCAGAGAGGGGCATCTGTCCTCCAGCTCTCCATCCTGGCCCCCATGCTGGACAGCAAGCCTGAGGAGGTGAGGTTGGGATGGAGCAGGCTTCTTGGTGGTGCGTCACCTCTTGGGGTGACCTGAGTGTCTCCAAAGCATTGTCATTTTGTGGGCATTCCTGTTGCCCTCCTCAGCACCTCCTGCTCCCTGCTGGAGTGGTCTAAGGCCATGGAGAGGATGTGGAGGTGGGAGGGAGCAGAAGGTCCCCAGGAAGGGTGGGCTGCCTGGAGGTGGCAGTGAGGATGGCCAGTGTCTCGGCAGGTCTACGTGCACTGCCTGCTGACAGCGTGGGATGCTCGGAGGCATGGCCTGAGGTCCTGCTTCTACAGTGAAGCCATGGCCAGGTGAGCTGGGCCTCAGCGTGCCTTGGGAGCAGAAGCCACCAGTGCCCTTCTGGGGCCAGGGGACACATCCAGGGCACCAAGCCACCCCATTGTGGTCTGGATGCCACCTTCCTCCCCATGGGTCCCTCTGGGTGTGCATGAGTTGGGAAGGTGTTGGAGGGGAAGGACCCCTCTGGGGTGGCGGAGACTCAAAGGGATGGAGGGACCTGCTGGCATGGCACCATGTGGGTCTTGGGGTGGAGGCTGGGAACCCACACACTCCCCAGCTCTGTCCTTCCCTCCCAGGTGGCACAATGCAGAGGATCCTTCCCAGAGTGCCCTGTGTGACTGCTGTGACACTGAGTGTCCCCCTGGTGACACCCAACCTGAAGAGCAGCCAGGTAGCTGCCCTGGGGGCCCACAGCTGCTCATGGCTTTGGGGGTCCCAGAGCCACAAAGGAGCTGCATGGGCTGTCTCCACCTGCAGAGTTCCCAGGAGAGGGGATGCTCCACTGGGAGATGGCTGGCCCGCTGCTGGTGCAGGAGCTGGTGCCATGGTTTGAAGGTGAGCAGCAAATCCCAAGCATCTCCCCATGGCCCCATACCAACTCAACCAGCCACGAAGTGCCAGCTCCTGGTGCCTGCTGCTCCCCAAGCCGCTGGGGAGCGGGGACACCCAGGATGGGGAAGCGATGGAGGTGCAGCTCTGGTGCCCAAGCTACCCCTGACCCTGTCATACCCCAGCACCGTGCCGCATGGTGAAGAAGCTGCTGCTGGCTGGGCTGGCCCTGGTGGGCAGCGCCATCGTGGCAGCTGCCCTTGTGGGGAGCATGCTGGCCCTGGGCTTGGCCGTGTGGCGTCTGCGCAGGGGATGGCGGGGACACCGGTGGCTGAGGCGGCAGTGTCCCTTCCAGGCTGAGCTGCAGGCTGTTGTGGGGGCCCTTGTCCCCAAGGAGCTACAGAAATTGGGAGAGCCCGGTTCGGGGTATCGCAACCTGGATCAAGGTTCAGCATGAGCTGGTTCCTCTGCAATAAAAGTCACTTTTCTCTAAAGCTTCTCCTCCTGGTGGTGCTGCAGGGAGATAAGGCCTCCAGGCAGGATGGTGTGGTGGCACGTCCCCAGCCTGTGCTGGGGGGTTCATGGTGCCGGAGGCTTCTGGGAGGGAGCACTGGAGATGATGGACATGGTGGCAGCTTCTGATGACAGTCCCCAGGGTCTCCTGCGGGGCTGGGTCCTGCAGGACCTGGGGCCGGTGGGTGCTTTTGGGGTGAGCCCAGACCCTTGCCCCAAGGTGATCAACGTGGGGCTGTCTTCCCCCTGCCTGTCTTCAGTGTCAGGAGCCTCCTGTCCCCAAGGGGTTGGACCTAGTGCTCTGCAAGGGGCTACCACCGAGGGGCTGTATCCTGCATGGGGCTGCTGTGGGGGCACAGGGTCCCCCATCACCAGGATGGGGCTTCCCAGAGGGTGCTGAGCAGTGCAGCAGAACCTGGGTGCCCAGCCTGGTGTCCCCTCCTGGCACCCAAACACCACCCACAGCAGGTGACATCTGAAATGGTTTATTAGGACCAGGCACGGGGCGGATGTAGCTGCTCCGTGGCCACAACCTGAGCATGGGTTCACAGTGAAGTGGGTGCAGCACCCCAAAACCAGCAGCGTGCCTCAGTTTCCCTGCCCAGCTCTGCTGGCTGAGTCCTTGTGTGGGGATGGGGCTCAGGGTGAGGATGGGGGCTCTCCCTTGGTGCCATAGAGCTTGCGGATGCTGGAGTCCATCAGGAAATCCACGGTCCTACGGCAGGACAGCAGGGTCCCCCAGTGTCACCTCAGGGTCCCCTGTGGTGTTGCTAATCTGGCCACACAGGGGCTTCAGGTGTCCCTGGTGCCACCGGGCCTCACCCCTGCTAATCCCCAGCGCTGCGGCTCAGTGCCCGGCTCCTGCGAATCCCCAACTGCTCCTCTGTCCCCACCAGCCCCCAGCGAGCTCAGGGTACCAGCGCTGAGCCCCCCAGGTCCCCCTGTGCCACCCCCCAGACCTGGGGACCAGTCCCTGGAAAGCATCCATGGCTGTGGCGGGGACCATGGTGGCTGTCCCCGCTCTTCCCTAGGGTGTGCTGTCCCCGAGGCTCACCTGTCGATGGGGGTGATGATGACAGGGATGGTGGCCAGCCCCAGGGCGGTGGTGGCCCACTTTCGGGCAGGCAGAGGCCAGTGGGTGAGGGAGGCCAGCAGGGCCAGGGAGGCGGCACAGAGGCGGTTGATGGTGAGGCCGGGGATGGCCACAGAGGCCAGGCTCTGCCACACGAAGGTGTCCGCCACCGCCACCCCCACCCGCGTCGCCTTGCCGGGGTCCTGCGCGTGGGCCTGGGGGGAGAGTGAGGTGTCGGATGGGGGGCACGAGGGGACAAGGGGGGACAGCAGGGGGGCACTCACAGCTGCCGCTTTCCTGCCCTTGTCGATGGCATCGGCAGTCACGTAGGCTGTAGCCACCCCGTAGCTGGCCCACACGGCCACCACTGGCACGATGGGGCGGAAGGACTCACCCACCTCGTTGGCATAACCTGGAGGACACCGGGGGGTGAAGGGGAGGTAATGGCTCTGGTGTCGTGTCTCCCCCCCAGCCCCAGAGAACAGATCCTGTCCAGGTCACCTTGGTCCCACCACCGGGGCACCCCTGCGTGGGGATACCGCGGGACAAGGAAGGGGGCAGTGGGCAGGATCCGGCCCCGCCGCTGCTCCCCGGGGGGTGTTCCATGCACTGCGACACGGGGCGACTGCGGGTGCCCGGCGGACCGTGGAGCCCCGGAGCCGCAGAGCCCGGAAGGGCGGTGCCCGCTACCCGGTGTCAGTGCTGGTACTGAGTGCGGGTGCCCGGGGTCGGTACCCCGTGCCCGGGGTCGGTGCCGATGCTCACCCAGGTAGCGGACCCACGTGTCCCGGTAGAGGTCGGGCTCCACCGCCCCCATGGCGCGCTCCCGCCGCCGCCCGCTCGAGGGGCCGCCGCCAGCTCGAGGCCCCGCCCCCGGCTGCGTCACCAAGCCCCGCCCCCGTCCCTCAGGTAACGCACACCCCGCCCGGCTGCAAGATGGCGGCGGGGAGGGCAGGGCGGGGGCGC
>VXAL01011886.1:0-48244 GCA_013399475.1 Chauna torquata
GTATTCCTCCCAGGCAACCTGTCATTGCTTCTAGGTTCTGTACGCCTCCTTCTTCTGCTTGAGTTTGTCCAGGAGCTCCTTGTTCATCCATGTAGGCCTCCTGGTATTTTTGCCTGACTTCTTTGTTGGGATGCATCATCACTGAATAACAACCAGCTTTCTTGGGCCCTTCTTCCCTCCAGGGCTCTGTCCCATGGCACTCTACCAAGCAGATCCCTGAAGAGGTCGAAGTCTGCTCTCCCAAACTCCAGGGTAGCGAGCTTGCTGTGCGCCTTCCTTACTGCCCTCAGGATCCTAAACTCCACCATTTCACGGTCACTGCAGCCAAGGCTGCCCTTGAGTGTCACATTCCCCACCAGCCCCGCCCTGTTGGTGCGAATGAAGTCCAGCACAGCACCTCTCCTTGTTGGCTCCTCTATCACTTGGAGAAGGAAGTTATATCACCAACGCACTCCAGGAACCTCCTGGATTGCCTATGCCCCCCTGTGCTGTCCCTCCAACAGATATTGGGGAGGTTGAAGTCTCCCATGTGGACCAGGGCTTGTGAACAGGCGGCTACTCCTATCTGTCTGCAGAGGGCCTCATCCACTTGATCTTCCTGGTCAGGTGGCCTGTAGCAGACTCCCATTATAATGTCACTTGTCCCTGCCCTCCCCTTAATCCTGACCCATAAGCTTTCGGTCAGCTCCTCATCCATCCCCAGGCAGAGCTCCATGCACTCCAGCTGGTCACTGACATACAGGGTGATGCCCCCTCCTCATCTCTCCTGCCTGTCTTTCCTTGCTCCTTGATCATACATAATCGCTCTGTTCCACTTCCCACTCCCAGAGATCCATATACCCTGATACAGCCTATCTTCATATATGCATCCACTTTCCCCTGTCCTCTGTGCGTTCACAGAAAATGCATTAATTCACAGTTCAAAAACCTCTTCTACCAAAACTCTATCTCCGCAACTCCACCCTGTTAGTCCCATCATCAGCAGGCCCGCACCCTTGCTTCCAGCAGCCTGCCTCTGCCCACACATCCCAGACCACAATTTCACAGAACCCTTTCTATCCAAAATTTCTGCTAGACCTCCCACACCCATACCACTCCCCAAACCCTAGTCCTAAACTCAATTTAAGCCCCTGTCCTATGGCATGTGGAGAATCTACCCACCTCAGGTGCGATGAGTCAGTATTGGTAGGAGACAGTGGTTTCTATGAAAATCTGTAGATTAATTTGAATCTCTGATCAATAATATAAATTAGCATTACAGTTGGGCCTAGGTTTTGGGTGTAGGATATAGTGACAGAAGGCTTGGACTCTAAGGGTAGGCTGTAAGATCCTGTTATAAACCAAGCTTATACATCTCTGCTGTCTGCAACATGTATTACCTAACTATAGGTGCAATGCCAAAGCACAAACAGTATCAATGTAATCCACTATCTTCCAATGGTACCAGCCATCATCCTAACCAAGAAATCTTCTAGAAAGCTTTTTAGTCCGTATTCTGCTGCAAAACAACTGCAAGACTGATTTACTTACGGAAGATTTACTATTCAAGCTACTAAATACCACCATACCTTTCCACTGCTAGGTCCTGTTCTACACCTGTCAGCTTTATGAGATCTGGAAACCAAGTGAAGTCTAAATCCCTTGCTTTCTGAACCCAGATACTCAATTCATTCCCTACCTCCAATCCTTCCCCTTGATCATTTACCCTCTACAGTCTGTAGAGCTCCTAGAGTTGCTGCTCTTTGAAAGTCAGCCCTCAAAACCAAGACAGCACATCTGCCAAGATCCAGCAATAATCCACTCTCACCAGCTTCTTTAGCTTCTAAACTAGTCCTCTCTGGAAATATCACAGGCCAAGGACTACAATCCACTTGAGAATATGATTATTAATACATCAACCTACAACACACATTATCTGCAACCTGCCAATAAACCAAGACCATATGCTTCTGCTTTCCTGAACCCCAGACCCAACTTACTATAATTTCACAGCTATTATATGACCTAGAAATAAACTGAGAGCACCTATCCTCAATGCTAGCCTTTACCTTCTTCCCATTGGTTTTAGGATCTGGGGGGCACTTATCTCATGCAGCCAGGTAAGTTTTCAATGCTACATTTCTCATATTGATCCCAAACATCGACAGTTATTCAAAGAAGCTTTAGGAACTAAAAGACTAGAGGAAAAAAAGTTTACTTTTCTTGCCTTCCATAACTACTTTTAAAATCCAATCTCATATCATATTATTAAATCTGAGTCACTGTTATTTGATCCATACTTTCTTTATCCTCTAGTATTGTCAGAAAGCATTTGCGCTCTCGCAGTATACTCCACGTTTATTTTTTTTAAAGAAAGATGTTTATCTCAGACTGTAAGGGTGGAATTCACCTACTCCGTTTCAGCATTCGAAGTTAACTGCCAGTCAGTCACCTTAGGCTTCCTTTGTAGTCAGTGGAAATAATTAAGCAACTTGGAAGGCTGATTCATCTCATTCAAAGATATTTATCTAACACAAGGCATATGTATGGCCCTCTAAGGCTGCGTATTTATTTCCACTGGATATAAAAAGATTGAAAGGGAAAAAACTCAGATTTAAATTGTTTAACGGTAACTGTTAAATTATGCAAAATGAATCCCCCCCTAAACTACTGTTGCCATTGAGATTTCTTCTTTAACTACATTGCAACTCTTCAGCATTTCATATATGACTCGTACAGACGACAAACAAACACAGAGAAACTACTACAGCCGTTGGCTGCTAGGGATGATGAACAAAAATAAATTCCTGCTGGCAAAGTGGTAGTGTACTTCACAGACACTCCATTTCTTCCATTTTTCTCATTTGGATCCCACTCATTTGGATATTCCTGAGAGGTTCAGAACAGCTGACCACTACCTTCTATTAAATATTTTTCTTGAGATGGCTGTGGGTTTTTGTTTGTTTGTTTACTACAACTAATTAATATGTTCAGCAGAGACAGAAGAAGCCAACTAATTAAACAAGTAACATCCTAAAATGGTCAATGGTAACCCTTATTCTTGTTACAAACAAAAGAATAAACAGGCATCACTGAAGAGCAGAGAAGTCAGTACTTTATTCAAACAGATCCAGAAAATCCCATACATGCAAAACATGGCATGCTGTACAAAAAACAGATGTTGCAATCATCAGTTGTTGAGCTTCATTCCAGTTTGAGAATAACACAGTCACAAGAACTTATCCTCTCCCTGTTTCAAGATGTTACTGTCATGACAATACCTAGAATTCATAACTTTATATCATCAGAAGGAAAAACACATTTACTACTGGGGATGAGAACAACAATCCCTCAAGCCCAGCATGACTGTTGAGCCTGATGGTGTAGAAGCGCACCCCTCTATTTAGCTCTGCTCAATGGTGCTGAAGTCAATAGCAATTTTGCACATCATTTCAGTGGAAACAGATACAGTGATAACACTGACCTCTGAAAGGAAAGAAGCAGTCCTTCCCATATGAGTAAATACACAATACTGACACGAGCATAAAAGGCAAAGAAAGGAAAGATGTATTTGATTATAGCCAAGCTCCTTCAAAATAGGAAGCAGAAAACATACCTTACAGATTCTTGCACATTTCCTTTTCTAGTCAGAGAACGCCTCTTCTTTAAAGAAATCTGTCAAAATCCTTCTCATACTGACTCTTCCTATGGCCGAACAGACTGTATTATTTGTTAGGAAAAAACAAGATGAAGAAATTCTTCAATAGAGATGATTTAAAACTTGAATCAAACTATATCTTAATCAAATGCCTAATCAATAAGAATTTAAGAATCTATTTCAGAACTGAATGAACAAATAAAAATATAGCTTGGTGATGTTTCACTTTTTTAATATAGTCACTGTAATTATAATTATTTTGGAAAATTAGATGTTTAAAAGTGCAAATTATATGTGTGTGCATGCACACAGATCTAAAAATTCACATATTTGCAAAAACTAATGAAAGCTTAGTCATGTAAGAACAATATGGCAATTAAGTTTTTGAAAAGGACAATTAATTTCTGCAACAACTGTAAACGTCCTCTTATGAATTAAAAATATTCAACTGTACTATGCTCTGAGCTAGGTGATTTTTCTACAATACACTTTCTACTGCAAGAATCACTATGCTTCTCAGGCAAAAAGTATGTTATTTCCTTTAAAAATGTGTTATTTTGAAAATAGAAATCAAGTATTAAAAATGCAAAGATTTCAAAAGGCTACAAACCTATTATTTTAAATGTTTTTGTTATGCAAAATATCATTAAAATTAAGTGGAAATTATATGTTCCCAATACTGAATTCTCTGAGAGTTCCTCAGTAGACTGTTTTTTCCAGTCCATTTAGGAACCTATAATCTCTATCAAGTCTCCTCTGACAATGAAAAGAGCGCAGTCTTAGCATAGAGCACATCAGAGAAACAGCCTGACTGTTTCTCTGAACTGCCGATTGTGAGGAACTAACAGCCATCTTCCCCTAAAGAAAGATGAAGTGTAGGCTAACAAGTCTCCTAACTCTCTCACAGTATGAATACTCACCACTGCATCTAAAATCCAAAAACAATAAAAAGGGAGACTCAGGAAATGCTGTCCCGAACAACCGGTTCACCGAGAAGACACTTTAAATTCACAAGAATTATGAAAAGCAAATTGATTCCCTTTATCAGATTAGCCTTACTAGGAAATAAAAGGCTAAATGTAATACATTGTCCTTCAGACCATTTGCAACTCCCACCATTTTACTTTCAGTGCTCTTTGTAGTACAACACTTAAGATAAGGAAAGGCCAGTTTCAGTCTCAGCTGAATGTTCTTTCTTTTGGTGAAACATTTTATAAAGGCTAAGTGTTCAGGTGCTTGTTTGGTAAAGCATTGCTTTTCATCTGATCAGCAAGTATTTAACCATTCACCTATGAGGGCAACATGAATGTTTCTAGTGATTTTGTTCGACTACAGATCAGACGCCAGGTCTATCACACGCACAACACACACAAAATAAAAATCCATCTCTGCTTCATAGAAAACTTCACCATAGAAAAATTAATCATAATGAAAATAAAGACTTCTGATAACAGAGAACAGTTCACACTAGCTGGAGGATAGATAATGCTAACGACTAAGGTTTGAAATAAGTTTTTAAAAAATATCTTCTTCTTCTGCATTTTAAATAATAGCTCATTAATTACTCAGAAGACGTAGACATCAACCTGTAAAATTATGAAATATAGTAGGATGAATACAATTGCTAGAACATAGTGAACTGTTTTAACATTACATTTGTTCATGAGATTTTCAAAATCAAATCTTGGCTTTCTTCTCCAAAAATAGGGATTGAAGAACAACTCAGGTTATTGTTTTTTCACTTTACAAAAGAAAAATAATTTCAATCCTTTTCTTTTGTAGGCTCCCCCACTGCTTAAGAAACAAAATAAGCCCAATGCAATAAATAACACTAGTTCTTGAAACAGTACTGGCAACACATAGGGCTGCCCTATCGGGCTCTAATAAAAAGGGTTTCATCAGGAGTTGTAGTGCAATCCTCCTTCTCAGTAACAGTTTGTACCGTGCCTGAAGCAGACACAATCACTACAGTTTTAGCTGCTGAAAGGGCTTTCTCCTTCTCTGCAATGGCAGCACAGACTGCCACAATTTCATCACTTTCAAAGTCATAGTCTGGGATTGATGCTTGTGCAATTTCTTTTCCTTTGGCCAGTGCTTGCACTGCCTCAGTCTTTGTTGCTTTCTGCTGTTCATGTAGTTTTCTCGCCCACGAAAGGTCCTCGTTCCATACTTCAGGGTTCATTGGAAAGATGTGTAAGGATACCTGAAAACTCCGGATTGCCTACAAACAGAAGAGGGAAAAAACGCAGGTTGGAAACTTCAAAGCCTACATACTTCATCATAGAAATTAATAGAAAAAAAATATTTGTACATGGTTCAAGCAAAGACAAAATTTTACTCCAATCTCTCTTTAGTGGAACATCCTCCCTCAGCTCTAAGTTCAGTAACAGCATTGCGCCCAGACAACTGCGCATGTAAGTGTCTGAAAGCACCAAGAATTCATGAACAGATCAGGTACCTGGCAACAAGGGCACAAATAAGAGTTCACAAGTCACAAATGGTGTTGTAATTAAAAGCATAAAAGCCAAAAGCATTTTTGTTTCAATGGCATTCTGTCCCACTCTTCTCCTGCCATCAGATGTATAGGAAGGCAAGTGTAGAGAGATATGGTTTAAACAAATACAGAAAAGGAATGATTGGGATTTGAAGTATCAAATATTGCTCCTTTTAAATTAGCATTTAGTCATTTCATATACAAACCTAATCCTATAGTAATCCTAGACTCATGATAAGGAGTTTCTGTAACAGGTCAACTAAGCAAATTGCCTGCAAACACACTTACCTAATCAGGCAAAAATTGTTAAATATAAAAAATCTGTCTAATCCAGTACATGTGATAATCAGCAACAAGAAGAAACTGCTACAATACTGGAAAAATGCTAGACCAAAAATTAAAACTGTTCTGAATTTATAGTTAACAGGTCAAGACTGACTTTATCTACTTTGATTTACAGGTTATGTACACACAGGCATGTATGTATTTCACATTTACGATTTTATGGTCAGTTATGGAAGTGGCCACCTGAATGACCAAATTCTTGCATGATGATGCGCAGTGGGGTGGAAAATCAGTGATAATACTGCTGGATAATATTTGAGAAGAGTTCCAGCAACCTGCATATAAAGACTTCAGAGACACAAACAACCATCAAATGATGTATTCTTTCGTAATTTATAAATACTCAAAGGGTGCAAATTAATTTGAAAAATTATTACTTTTCATCTGCATTGACAGGAACTGCCAATTCATCCTTCTCCTGGCACACAGTAGTACAGGAACTCCGTATGACATGAACGCAGCAGCAACAGCCGAGATACAAATCAGATTTTAAGAAATGTTGATTATGCTATTAGTATTATTGTTGTAATACGCAGCCTTTCAGTTCCAGGAAAAAGAAATGTTTTACAGTTGGTCCACAGCCAGATCTGAAGTGTAGGAGCATGCTGGACTTTAAACAGAAGGAGGAACGCAGTTTAATTCTTGCAGAACAGTATGATTTTGTTCAACTTTGCTTCCTTTAATTTCCAGGGACAGATGAGCTACAAGTAAACACTAAATGGTCCTTTTTTTATTTCTGTTAAACACAAAATATAAACAAACACCATCTGCCTTTAAGCCTTCCATGAAAGAAGCCTCTTAATTAAAACCTTTCCATATAGTTATGTTCACGCACATTAAACAACATTAAATACAGTAATCAAATACAGATTAATATATGGCAAGATTTAATAAGCTAAGAAACTGCCTTGATAATCATATGATGCAACACAAAACGATCATCTTTGTAAATCTATTAGAAAAAAGATTTTGCAAATGACATTGCTATAAAATAAACTTCAGTGCAAAAGATCAGAGGCATTAGTTTTAAAGCTACAATGCAATAATGAAAAATGCAGAATTATCATTTGCATAAAATTTCATGTTACCTCTGTAACTGCTTCCACAGTCAATAATTTCAAAAGAACTGAAAATAACAGGAAGACAGAAATCCACGACCATTACCCAAATTGGCCTAGGTAGCTGTTAATCTATCCATCCATCTAGAATATGCCAGATAAAATAAACAAAAATGATTTATATTCTTATTTCTCATCCTGCTTATAATTTTAATCATGACGAATTGCTGCTGAAAGCAAATTCTGATGGATCTTACTTTAATCTTGTATTAAAGCCATTCACAGAGGTCAATTCAGGAAGTGCTACTTTTAAATCCCCTGCTGATGGAGATGTAAATCTATTATGCCAAATGGCTGTCTGGCCTCATGGGAAAATGTGATGGTACTAGACAAACTTGATATTTTTGGCTTCATTTTAATGGGCAGCGGTGGTCTGAGAGACCCCACATCTAACGACGTTATGATCTTAACTAAGTAGATGTTCACGCATTTGTTTTTGCTTCTTCAAAGAACATCACTATAAAATCTACTGCATGATGTTCTCACTTGCTGAGTTACAAGATCTGAAGAACTAGTATTTTTAAAATATTTGCCATTTTGTCATACTGTTGGATGTTCTACAGCAAACAATCATCCTCTGTCATTCATCTCATGAGCAAAATCTCTTTTGCTGGTTTGCAGAGTCTTTAAATGTAAAGTGCAGTTTTGATCAGGCTATGGTTATTAATAGCATGTTTTTATAACACAAGGACCCAGTAATTGCCACCACAGAGTGACCTTTCCCCTTAAAAAGGTAAGGAAGCATCTCAAGAGATTATGCAGTTCACAACTGTCCCTAGGGCTTATATTAGGTTTTTATGTTACATCTGACAGGAGTCTAGCTGACCTATTTTAAAAGTTGTCCAACAGTGGAGATGTATATACGTGTATAAGTAATCTTTTTCCATGTCTGATGATCCTTACAGATAGATTTTTTTTCCAACAATCAACATAATAATATATTTGCAATTTAAGTCTGTTCTTATGCTATTCACAGTGAATATAACTCATTTTTGCAGAAACCTTTAGTACATTTAAAGACACTGACCAAATTCCTCATTATATTTCTTTAACCAAAATAAATCCAGTTCTTCCAGATATTTTCATTCTAGTTTAATTAGTTTATATGATTTAATCTGAATAGCAAATGTCTTTATTTCAACTTTAAACAGGCTAAAATTTTCTATACAAGATTTCTATACTGATTATTTCTTCTCTTCAATAGAAATTTTCTCACTGAAAATTTCTTTCCAGCAAAAATAATTCTTCTGCATTCAAGAATGAGCTGAACACTTCATGTTTTGCAGTTCTTATATTTATAAATCCATTTTATTCAGAAGCTCTAGTGCTTTCATGATTTGGAGAAAGGACTTGAAATATAGTAGGAAATTTTCCAGATGTGAAAAATGTGATTTTGCATTAAACCTACCTGAATTCAGCCAAACTATAAACCTGTAACTTTGTTCCCATTTGCTAGACATCTGAGACAATGGTATCTTAATTCTCCCACACTGAATTTCTCCCTCACAGAGTATTCATGAGGAGCAGATTAGTATGCACCATCCTCAGGGGTGACTTGGCACACACCCTCCCTGAGGCACAGAGTCTGATGGCTGACATGAAAGGCCAGAGGACATGAGCCTGACTTGCATGAACCTGGAGCCACAAGAGTACAACAGGCACACAGTGGCCTGTGGCAAATGACAGAAAAATCCTCCTCAGTTTCTTTGGCCCTGGGCACACATCTCCACACAGACTCAGTTTCAGAAAATTTGTCAGCCACTGTGTCCACTTCAGGTTTCTCTTCAAGGTACATCTTCCTTCTTCTTTTGACAAAGGCACAGGTGTTTGTCCTTCTCTTGTTTTCTTTTGCTCTTGTGATGTAATCCCACTCCCCAGATCTCTCCTTGCACCAACTCTTTTCTTCCTGGCCTGCCTTCATCACAATCCTTATTGCCTCTCTGCCATTACCCCTCAGGGAGTATCCCTGCAAGACACTGGAGGAAGCTCTGTAGAAGTTACTGCTTTAGGCCAGCGCCACCTCAGAGATCTGTACAGTATGTTCTTCCGCATACACAGGCATAAGCTGAGTTGATCAAGGGAACAAAAAACCTATCCCATCCTAGAACTTGACATGTTTGACGTCTCTATTACCAAATGATAACACTAACATTTTTACAAGGACACGTTCTGAAGAATGTGAATAAATCTGCTAGAAATGTAGCTGAAAGAGCTACATTTAAACTTTTGGAAACTTGCTTGCTCTTCTGCTTCACTGCTTGAAAATAAAAATTATCTCTGAGTAGAAGCTATTTTCATGCTTTAAATATATATATATACATAAAATGGTGGTATATCAAAATATATTTATGAGTTCCAACAGTGGTTTAAACAAAAAAAAAAAATTGAGTACACTATAGGAGCTGGGGACTGCAGGACAGACAATGGGACCTCTGGGGAACCTTCTATCACTGAGTGGTACCTAGTCTTGACTAGGACTGTTTAAGGCTGTTGAAAAGAATTTAACAGAATCCCTCTTTATCTCACAAAGTGTTTTATTTTCTCTCAAACTTTAGCTTAATACCTTCCCGATACTATGTGCTAGAATGTGCATGTGGCTGGCACATACTTCAGGATGGAGTCAGCAGGACAGAAATATTCCCTGTGTTTTCTTTTTTTTTTTTTTTTAAAGAAATGTCTTTTATCAAATCCTGATAAGGAAAGCAGTACCATTTACAGCTTTCGTTTCACACTTCAAATGGAATAACAAGAACTTCTAAGCCAAAATTATAAACAAAGTAGCTATTTTTAAAATTAAATTGCCTCTTTTTATTTTCATTTATGCACATAAGAAAAGTACTGACTATTAACATAGTAAAGTTAAATATTCCATCAGTGTGCTTAAATAATTGACTATAAAAATAATCCACACGTTGTGTTGTGCTTAGAAGGAAGATTATCACAGCAGTGTAATTAAATACTTTAATCTCATATAAGTCTATAAAAATAAAATCTGAGTTATTTATCCCCTCAAGATGGCAGGAACACAATCAGACAGACTTCATTGCTTTTCAGTGGGAGACCAACCATCAGTTTACAAAGATTATACATAAAATGACACAACATCTTTTAACGTTCCTTTTGATTACCAAATAGATTCCAATAAAAACGTAATAATTCCTCTTTGCATAACTGCTGTCATTACATAAAAGCCCTAACACTATTTCTTTCAAGAGAAATTAAAGAAAGATTGATATTGTCGAGCCTTGAGTTCTTTTAGAGATGCAGTCTCACTCATACAGCACACTACACCACTAACTACTTCGTAATAATACAGCAAAGTGCATTCTTCAAAACATCAAACAACAAGCATGCACAAGTGGTTCATATTTACGCATTTGCCCAGTTAACTTCACAATCTTCAAAATTCCAGATCTGAAAATGAGGGCTGAGACCACAATGGGGTAAACTTATGTCACGGAATGCTTGAGGCTGGCAGCTACCTCTGGAGTCAGCAGGTCCAATGCCCTGCTCAAGCAGGGACACCCAGAGCAGGTTGCCCCAGACCATGTCCAGATGGCTTTTGAATATCTCCAAGGTGGGAGACTCAGCTGCTTTCAGTTGGTTATTTTTTTAATGCTGCATCTGTTATTTTTTGTTTGTTTGGTGGTGTGTTTTTTTTTTTTTTAAAGAAAGCACGGGTCTCGCTTTCTCTCACAGGAAGAACTGTTCTAGTGAAGATATCAGGGCAAATTTGTTACTGTTTAGATCATCATCACCAATACAGTAAAACTCACTTGTAAAAACAAACATTTACAATTAGAGAAATATTGCATGCTTGACCATACATTTTTACAGTTTCTATACTCATGTTGCAGAGTTTACTCAAGTGTGCTGTTACAAATTTAGAATTTAAGGAATTACTACATCTTAAGGTGCAGAAATTAAGTTCTGCTTTTTTATATTTGTTACTATTGACTTACTCTATTTATTAAATTCAGAAAAATAAGCAAACAGCTTTTGTAAAAGTTAAAACAGGGCTAATTCGTCTCACTGTTTCTGTCGTAAATTTGACAAAAAATCCTTTTCATTTGAAAGAAATTAATAATATTATGTGGCACATATAATATAGATTAGATTTGTTTGGAAGTTGTATTTTAGGAGAATCAAAATCAAAATACAATGAATGTTTTTTTCCTAATAAAAGTGCATCATCCGTTGTGAAGTAATAAAAATATTTACGACAGACCATTTGGCAGGATGCGGTAGTGAAGAAACACATTGAGGGTTGCAGGGGCTGGGGGGGAACGGAAACAATGAAACAGTGAAGCTGCTCTTGAGAAGGGCAGTAATTCCCAAACCTCCAACACCACTGAAAGCACTGACGTTATGCTTTATTAGCTTTTCTTTGTAAAAAATACAATGTGGTGAAAGATGAGAAAATCATGGTAATGAAAGGATAATGGGAAGAGTATAATTACAATAGATCGCTAGTTCAAGAAGCTTCCACAGGTTCAATACTTATGAAATCTTTTAACCTTTTAAGACTCCTCCAGTCTTTATCTTGTAAGATTCCTTAAAAATTCCTTCATCTGAAAATAGTGAGCACTATCTGCAGTTTAGAAAAACTCCCGAAGCACTTCTTTGTATGCAAGAGCAGCTTCATCAGAAGACAATTCAATATGCCTAAAACACACTGAACAGTAAAAAAGTAGATACATCCAGCGTTAAAGCACTGGAGAAGCCAAGGGGAGCTTACCCACTCCTGGGCTCCCTGCTCAGACAACAGAGAGACAAAAGCATTCGGAGGGCAAAAACCACCTCATGATAACTCTACCTCCCTGTCTCTTCACAGGCTGTAAGGTCAATGTAACGTAACTACAGGGGCACCTACAGTAGTGTGTTGTTTCAGATCCATAACGTGCTTTGATGCAAATCTCTGATTGTTCCCACTTAAAACGCTTCGGTTTGCATTGCAGAGTAGTCTCAGACAACATAAACTAGATTCCTTTCTGATTAAACTTGACAATGCAATCCAAGAGAGCACCTGAAGTGCTCCAAACAGAGCCAGTCTGAATTAAAACAAAATGAACATAGTGTGGATGTTAACTCCCCAGGCACTATTAACTCGAAACATCCGCTCCTGTTGGCATGATGTGACCAGTTAATGCAGATAAAGCTTATAGGACCTGGTGGGCAGACCTGGTGGTATAACTAATAAGGATAAATCAGTATCTATAATTTTCATTACTGTGACTGTAGAGTTTTTTATAGAATAAGCAGCATCAGTTACCTGGGATTCTTGCAGGAAATAACTTTGAATTTCCTGAGACTAATGTATTTAAAATCTCAGACATAATTTCAAGTTACAATTTCAGGCACTTAAGGAAAAAAAAAAAGGATTTATAGATTGTTGATCCAGACACAACAGACCATCTGCCCTTACATTCTGCAACACAAAAGTAATGGAATGTCACCAGTTATTTGATCTGATGCAGATAACTATGGATTTATATTAAATATTTCAAATTATGATACTGGCACACCTCTGCAACACTCAGCTTTTGTCTTATGTTATTCTCATGTTTTGGGACTGCTTTAATATTTTCTTTAATATTGCTCCTTAATACATTTTTAAAAAAATGGTTATGCATGATTTGTTAGCCCCCCACAAAAAAAATCCTGATTTTTTTTTATTCCTGAAAATTTTCCAGTCCAAACATTGCAACTTTCTAGAAATATTCTAATGACAAAATTATTTATTTCTATCAAACCAGCACACAGCTACCTATGCTAGAACTAAAATAAAGCCAATATCAGTTTTTTTCATCTGAGACCTCACGATGAGTTATTTTTCTAATAGACTTTTGCAAACTTATCTGAATTAAAAAGTTCACTTGCTATGTTTCCACACTTTAACACACAGAACACTATTACATTATTTACAGCCGTATAACCTGTAAACCGTGGGTGATTTGACGTGGGGAAGTCTCCTTTTGCATCCCATAATGTGGCCAAGACAGCACTATGGCATACAGCTGCAGCTAGAGAAAAGATACATGCCAGCTACTGCACAGCACCCCAGCCTTTTTACTCTCTTATTAGCAAAAGAATCAATTTTGCCCACCATTTGGAGTCAAGGACCCACAAGGAAGCATGTGGGTACACGTATGACTTGCTGTACCTGACGCAGGAAAGTAGGAGGCAGACAGACCAAACAAGATACTAGACCTCTCTTAGCAGCCATGTATAAACTGAGGCTGGGTATTACCTGGGACTTCACAGTACATTCAGCTTTAAAGCATGGTGAGCTGCACTGTAGCAGTACAGCACCCAGAAGGTAGTATGTGCAGTTACGTCAACATAATTATTCTGTTGCATAAAGCCATCACTTTAAGACAGCATTATAACACAAAAAGCTTTGAGCTCGGCAGGTCTTGCACAAGCACAGCAACAAAACCATGTAGAAAGCACTTCTGAAAAACAATCAAGTAAAGGGCCTACTGGTGATTAACAGGAAGAAGCTTTTTCCTTGCCTACTTTCAGGTTATTTAAAGATATTTAAGGATCAAGGAGCTACCTTGATATTTCTGTACTTTCATTCTCTCACACACAATTCAGCATATCAATGTTGTCCATTTTCCTACCAGTGCTATCTCTCCTAATCCAAGCTGGGCACGTCCCAGAGTCTGCCAGGCATCCCAGGAACGTGGGTTTCTCTGAACAGCCATTTCTGCTGCATGCACTGCTGGAAACATTTCATGTAAAGACATCAGGACCTACGGCAGAAAAATAAGAGGAATAAAAATAAGCAAACTGAAAACAGAATTGAGTTTTCTGGGATTACCAAACCAACCACCATTGTTTCAGTAATAAGGACAGGTTGGCCTCACCTAGCTTTTTACAGTTTAAAAGTCAGTACCTAATCTAAGACGGCCACCTAGACTTGCTCCATAGCTCATGGAGAGAAATAGGCATGCTATAGGATGATTCATCAGAACTATTTAAGCAACTGTCCTAGAAGCACATGAATTGCTTCCGAAGGCATCCTTCTCCCTCCCTACAAATCCCACATTCTATAAAAGAATAACAGAATTGTGGTATTACTGAGAATTAAGCACAATAAATAAGCAAGTACTGTTGCAAAACTCCTGTGTTTTATTTCTTCTTTTTAATAGAAAACCAAAATCTACCCAATACAGTTACAATGCATGTGATATAATCATAGAAACAATCCCTGTAATTCAGTATGGAAACAACTGTAAAAATGATTGTTATATGTAGAGAGACGGCTTTGCTATTATAGAATGCTTTACTTAGATATGAAGTAATAAAAAATATAAAACAGTGGTTTCTGAATGTGGAAATCTCTTCTACTCAGCTCTACAGGTTAGTATGAGCCTGTTACCAAAGTATTCTATCCCTTGCCTTGAACCTCCATAACTAAGCCTATAAATCATAATTAATGACACAACATGGCTCAAAGCTTGCCTTATTTTTCCAAGACCTCCATGAGACTGGCATATTACCTGAAGACCTGCATCACTCTGAGATCATGATTTCAGACACCCGCATGCTATGGTGATAGATAACAGTGTAAGAAACAAATGACAACTGCATTCCAACAGTATGATGAAAATGTCAGCCACACAAGTGAGACTCATGTGTGGGCAACCACTTTCTTCCCAAGTAGTCAACCCGCAAGCATGACAAATAATATCAGAACACATTAGCACTGCTGCTGAAGTGTAAAAAGCATTTATTTAACCTTACTGCCCTATGATATACTAAACAAATATGAATGAGGCATAAGGAAGGATTCAAATGCAACTATCTTGAATTAATTAATATTAATTAATTCATTTTAATTCACAAAGTACTTGCACAGCACTAGGGTAACTACAGTAAAAGAATTAGACAGCTTTAATGCAGAAAGTAACCCTGCATGCAAGAAATGCAGCAAGCAAAATCTCCAGTAAAGCCTTTGGATCCATGCCTCTGGTGTTTTAGTAAGACCACTTTTCTGGACAGTAGTTGTATGGTTTTGCTTTTATTCAATTTAACAGGCTGTACACTGGAATTTAAAAGTACCTAAAAATCTTTAAATACACCCCATAGCTGTACGTCATGTCACGTCATTTTCCCATCTTTTTCCCTAACAGGTCCCAAAAACAGTTGCTTTCTCGGCAAAGTTTGTAATGAATGCTACGTGTTTTTCCAAAACTTTCAGTTCAACTGCTTTTTTTATATGCAGTTTCTCCTATCTGCAGCAAATCTGTGAATTGAGTCAAACTGTTATTAGTGGAGACGTGTACATCGTACCAAGATTAAGCTATTCTGCACCCCTCAACTAGCTTTTACATTTCTCTCTGAATATACTTATTCTCATAATAGAAAACAAATCCAAGTATATACTCGCTGGAACAATTTTATGGATCTCAGAGTATTCAGTATTTCTTACAAGTACTTCCTACTGCAATAACTCCAAAACATCATCATAGGTATTTAGGGTATCTTTCGCAGATTCTAATGAATTTTACTGCATTGTTTACTGAACTGTGACCTCACTAATGCAAGGCAATTACTCCATCTTCATCTGTGTAAAACCGCTGTGTGCACTAATTTAGATAGCTGCTTTAATAGTGTTAAGTACTGTGCTACTAGTAACTATGGCATCAGTTTCTCAAGTTACATTCAGACAAACACAGATTTGAGCATCTATGCATTTTGTCCAGTACAGGTACATTTTTCAGTTATTAATAAAAAGACAGCCATACTTACCAGTCATTATGAAAGAATAAACTTATTAATGCACCCTATTTTCCTACAATTTAATTTTCAGGCAAAAAGACCATCAAAATTAACAGACAACGGCAGACCTGAATGTCTGTAGCTTTGTTTTGGGTTATGCTAGCTGTGACATTACCACTGTTTTAACAAAACAATTCTGCATGCTAGAAAGCACTGCCACTTGAAAAATGAACTAGCTAATACTCAGTCATTCTACATCTGGAAGATCATGCTGAATAAGGAGCAAAGACCATGGCTAGCATAAAGTTTTATTCTTGTTTATTCTTTGACAAGAGGTGCTCAGTACTTTAACTTGGGGCAGATCACATGGCCAAGACAAAGCTAAACATGAACCCCATGTGCTGTAGCCCCATTTGCCATATAATACCCTTGTCACATGCTCAACATGCAGCCACGTCAAGCACAAAATCTATGTGTCACTTGTTATATTTGGAAGTTTGCTTAGACTTGGATATTTAACTTCAGTAACTTTTTAGAAACAATTATTCCGAAGAAAATTGAATAAATAGAACTCATACCCAAAGGCTTCCTTCAATATAAACATGTTCTTCGATTTGGTTGAATTCCTTTCAGAAGGCACTCCTCCATGTGGGGAATGTTTCTTGTTGGGAGCTCTATTCTACTTTGTACTAAGCTCTTGACCTTAATCTTTTATGGACTGCAGCACAATCAACTCTAAACTGCAACCTATCATCAGCATGAATCCTGATGCATGTACAATTACATTATTACTTCATCAGCAACTTTGTGCAATCCCTTTTGGTTCAAGTTATATTCACACCTATATCAATGTAGTTTTGGTGGGATATTTCTTTGACAGCAGAGATTAATAATTGTCACCCTCTGCCAGTCACTTCTAGCAAAAACTCAGATTACTAGTGAAAACAGGAACAACCATTATTTTAAACCATTAGAATAGATTAGACTAGTCAGACAGCATTTCTTTAAAATGGACTTTTACCTTTTTTTTTTTTTAAAAAAAAAAGCTAATTCAGTTGCATTAGGGTATTTTCGATGACTAGACAAATAGCATGATGGTTCAGAAAACAATATATCACCCAGAAAAATGCACCAATATAACCTTGTCATTTGAGAGGATGAACATTTCAAGCTTTTACTTGTCATAATTATGCTGGGGGAAACCTCCATGAAGACACAATCCTATCAGCAAAACAGATCCTTATTTTCACAGAATCATAGAATCATTTAGGTTGGAAAAGACCTCTAAGATCATCTAGTCCAACCGTTAACCTACCACTGCCAAGTCTACCACTAAACCACGTCCCTAAGTACTGTATCTACATGTCTTTTAAATACCTTCAGAGACGGTGACTCAACCACTTCCCTGGGCAGCCTGTTCCAATGCTTCACAACCCTTTCAATGAAGAAATTTTTCCTAATATCCAACCTAACACCCCACTCCCTCAGTGCAACTTGAAGCCATTTCCTCTTGTCTTATCGTTTGTTGCTTGGGAGAAGAGACTGACCCTCACCTTGCTACAAGCAGTTGTAGAGTGTGATAAGGTCTCCCCTAAGCCTCCTTTTCTCCAGGCTAAACAACCCCAGCTCCCTCAGCCACCCCTCAGAAGACTTGCTCTCCAGACCCTTCACCAGCTTCGTTGCCCTTCTTTGGACATGCTCCAGCTCCCCAATGTCCTTCTTGTAGTGAGGGGCCCAAAACTGAACACAGTATTCGAGGTGCGGCCTCACCAGAGCCAAGTACAGGGGGACAATCATTTCCCTAGTCCTGCTGGCCACACTGTTTCTGATACAAGCCAGGATGCTGTTGGCCTTCTTGGCCATCTGGGCACACTGCTGGCTCACATTCAGCTGGCTAGCGACCAGTACCCGCAGGACCCCTTCCGCCAGGCAGCTTGCCCACCACTCTTCCCCCAGCCTGTAGTGTTGCATGGGGTTGTTGTGCCCCAAGTGCAGGACCCAGCACTTGGTCTTGTTGAACTTCATACAGCAGGTCACTTTGTCATAGAAGGAGATCAGGTTAGTCAAGCAGGACCTGCCTTTCATAAACCCATGCTGATTGAGCCTGATTGCGTGGTTGTCTTGCGTGTGCCGCATGATGGCACTCAAGACAACCTGCTGCATGCTTTAGAAGCAAGCTATGACAGAAAAGGGCTGTTTTGCCAGAATCACTTGCCTGTAAAGTAAGGATGAAGATATGTGTTTATTTATGAATGTCCCTTTTAAGAGCTAACACTCTACGATTCTGTTCCTTTTCTGTTACTCCCTAACTTCTTGCATGAATTTTCTTCTGCAAATTTCATTAGCAAGATGGCACTCAAGCTTCACAGTTAAGTAATCTCATTGCATATTTGATTTATTTTCCAGTTACAGAGGAAGCATTTCACTAGAAAACATTCTTAAAACTAATCAAACAATCAGAGAAGAAAATAAAATCCTAAAAAGCAGGAAAAGTATTTCATGATTCTTCCAATGCACACATTTCCCTCTAGTCATTTTTAATATAAATCTTATAAAGCTGTTTAGTAGGTGGCTTCTCAGAAGTTATTCTATTCCAACATAGGCTTACTATTACTACATGCTTTGAAACAAAGAACATCTATGTCGCTATGGTGACTTAGTTTAATATGTCTAGCTTTAAAAGGAAAAAAAAAAGTGAGAGTAGACGAGAAGAATTAGAAGAACTTTGTGGGGAAAAAAAAACTTAAACATTGCAACTGTCATCAGGAGACTGACCAAGTAAAAAAAATCCAGGCACTAGAATGACCTGTCCTGTGCTACCCACAATATTTTGGAAGTATTATGGATCTGAATGAGTCCTCATTTTAGATGAGCTCAACGGCTTGAAGCTGAATCACTATATATAGACACATTCCAAGTCTAGTGAAACTGACCCAATTCCTTCTTCCACCCACAAAGCCATTTCAAAACAGTCATGAATAAAATTCTTCCTACCTGTAAGCAGTTTACATTTACCCATGCTGTAAAGCAATTACTGTTGCACCACACAGCAAAACCTGTTACCGACCTTTCTGGAGTTTTCATCAATCTTTTCTTGGTAAACTCTTTTCGCTATATCCCAGTTTAAAAAACAAACAAAAACTAGAAATGAGACTCCCTACTGTTTATACTTGCTTATATTGTGATCAAAGAAGAGAATTACAAACTCAACTAGGTTAGTGAGAACCTCTGGAGAACCTCATCTAGCACAACCTCCTGCTCCAAAAACAATTAACTTCCATCAGGATATTCAACATCTTGTCCATACAAACTGAGTATCTCCAGTTTCTTTCAGATATCTGTTCAATAAAATCATTTTCACTGAAAAGTGTTTTTTTTCTTCCTTGCACAAAATTGAAATTTCTCTTGCTGTAGTTGGTTGCTAAGTGTTGCCTTTTATCCTTTTGGTGTGCACTTCTGGAAAGAATCTCTCCCCTCTGTTTCCCGCACTAGGTAATGGAGATCTCAAAATCATAGAATCACAGAATATCCTGAGTTGGAAGGGACCCACAAGGATCATCAAGTCCAACTCCCGGCTCCGCACAAGCCCACCCAAAAATCAGACCCTATGTCTGAGAGCGGTGTCCAAACGCTTCTGGAACTCCAGCAGGCTCGGTGCTGTGACCACTGCCCCGGGGAGCCTGTTCCAGTGCCCGACCACCCCCTCGGTGAAGAACCTTTCCCTAACACCCAGCCTGAACCTCCCCTGTCACAGCTCCATGCCATTCCCTGGGGTCCTGTCGCTGTCACCAGAGAGCAGAGATCAGCGCCTGCCCCTCCGCTCCCCTCGTGAGGAAGCTGCAGGCCGCCATGAGGCCTCCCCTCAGCCTCCTCTTCTCTGGGCTGAACAACCCAAGTGACCTCAGCCGCTCCTCATACGTCTTCCCCTCCAGACCCTTCACCATCTTTGTTGCCCTCCTTTGGATGCTGATAGTTTTATATCCTTTACAGATACATGTCTGTGAAGTTTATAACTTCACAGACGAAATAAACCAACTTATATAAAGCACTAAAATATTTATTAGTTTACTAGCTTGCACAGTGGAAATAACATTAGAACATTACATAATTACAGTAAATCACAAACTGGTTAATCTCAAACACTACAAATCAAGAGCAACTAAAAATATTTCGAACGCAAGTACAGAGTCAATATAATGCATACAGCTATAGTACTGAAAAATACACGAAGAATTTAGCACTTCCTGCACTAAAGTTCATCTAGTTCCACAGAGAACAAGATCAAGGGCAGCACAAGAACTTCAAAATAAGCAAATGCTCTGTACCAACCCTCTCAATGAATCTCCTCTTAAACTTACACAGGTACAGTGTTTGTGCTGTAGCATGATGTGCTAGTTTACTTAGAAGTAATGTTTGCTTTAATTAGTAAATTTCTAGACTTTTTTTTGCTATCCACAGAAATGTACAATGCAGTTTTAAAATCAACTGATCTCAATACTTCTTGATAGCAGAGTTTCTGCCTGTCACATGAAAACAGCAGTTTAAGACTGTCTCTTGGAATTGTATGTTAAATTCAGTTCAGACTGCTTCGTGCCAACCCCGAGTTCACTGACTGTAATAGTCATGTTAACCAAAGGTCTGTTCCAGCAAATGGATTCCAGTGGGCTCAGGGAAAAAATTAATAACCACATCCCTCTCATCTTTTCTTTCTATATGTTGTCATAGTATCCTTGATGGACAGGCTGGCAGCCATCACCCTCCAACTCATCACCACGAACTGGTCTTTTACCATTGTGTCTGGTTCCAACTGATTGCCACTAATGTAGAGCTTGTATTAACCTGAATTTATAATTCTGTAACATAAACATATGATTACTAATGATCATATATCAACTAGATATAAATCAGCAACTATTAGCTGATTTGTTATAACCTAAACTACTGATTATGAGAGCTGTCCATTTCTTAGGAACCTTATCATTTCTTAAGCAGGAAGAGGGATGGGTGGAAGTTGAAATTATTTCTTCATTGAGCTATGGATTTCTTAATCCTTAAGAACACTGGGTGGAATGATTTAAATATGAATATAATGAGCTTGGCCTACAAAAAGAGATATGCAGCTGAAATCCTGATCCTGTTAAATGAATGCTAATTGAGGATGCAGGGTTGTACAGAAACTAGATCCTCAGACAGCTGCTAAACAGCCAAAAAGCTTATTAAGTTGAGATAACCCTTTTTGTCTGTTTACATTTGTATTCACTGGTTTCCATAAATATCTACAAACAATTGTATTGTGCACTTTAGGATTCCTTTAAATAAGTTACTTCACGTTTACTTTAAAATGCTCACACTTACTTTACTTTAAACCCAGCATGTTAAGAACGTGTTAAGATATGGCAAACAAAATACATTGATCCCTGTCCCCCAAATATGGGGGAATTTATGTAGAAGTCCATCAATGTTAAACTATTATGCAGATTCACAATCCCAAAAGAACAGTAGGAATGCTGTCACAGCTGCACAGTGTGTTTGAGAATTTGTTATCCGAGACCTCTGCGATACAAGTATCACTGGATGAGTAACAGCCACCTGAATTCAAAGGAATCCTGCCTGAATCCCAAGCGAGTTCATCATGTGTACCATGGCCCTTTTATATCTCTCTTCCCCCAAGAAAGAGTCCCAGGGGGTCCATCATACAAAAGTTCAGACCCAAATTCATACAACTCCTTCATGCCTGCTCCTCCATCTTTGTAATTCAAAGCAGCAGTGAAATAATGCAGTGAATGTTTAAGAACTTAGGCCACAATAAATTTCAAGTAGTCTAAGAGACTGCATTAATGCAGGTGGGCTTCATACACTCCTTTCAATATGATACTACTTATCTAATAACAGAATTAACATTAGGGGTGGGTTTTTTTGCCAAAATATTAAATAAGAATAATACAGAAATTAACTGCTTGCGCAAACATTTACTTGACACTCAGTGTTCTTGCAACAGGGAAGCTAGTAAGGGAATATCTAACAAACATCTTACAAGCAAAGGAGAACAGCATGTGCACCCCTAACCTCTCTACACACCATAATCATCTGTTTTTAAAGGGATCAAAGAGTAGCTAAGAGCAGTGGAAAGAAACTCATCAACTTACATGGTTTTGAACCATGATACAGTTGAGCAACTCCACAGCTCCCATATGATTTTCTGGAAACACAGTTACTGCAACTGTCATTGACAATTGAAAACTTTAAACACTATTTCCACTCTTCAGAAATTAGGAAAGACATTTGTCCCACATCAGTTAAAATAGGGAACTTTAAGTCCTTTCCATAAATATTTCCAGATTCCTACTGTGTCATTAGTGTATTTTTCTGAACTGCATATTAAACAACAATGTATTTAAGATGTTACTTTGCTGCTGAGAAAGCAAATACTGATGAACTGAGGAGCTGCTATATAACCCAACCTAAGATTACCTTTATAAACCTAACAGGATGCACAGATATTCAAACCCATGCAGAACATTACAGCCTACGTTAATTCTCAGAAAACAAGAGTCACGGGAAGACTTTTCTTCACTGACAGAAAATTAGTATAGGCCATAAAAAATCTTTGTATACAGTGCAAAGTCACTCCTAATATGAATCATCTCCTCTAGTATGTGACTTGCACCAAGACAGGTGGATTTATAGGCCCAATACTGGTCAAGCCCTTGCTGAAATTGGTATACAGTTGTTCTTCCAAATCTGGAGCTACCTAAACGTTCTCATTTAGATACACAGTAATAGCTTCAGTATTTGTGCTGGTATGATGGATTGGAATAACATAGCCATAAGACAGTATCATTTAAATATTAACCACAATATTTTTGGAATGACTTATGTATTCCTATTTTGGCCAGAAATGGATTTTTACAGCTCACATTAGTGCTTTTAAAAGTAGAAAGGTATCAAATTACACATTATACTAATCAGCTTCCAGTAAGCATAAGTCATACCACAAACAACATCTGTAATAGCCATCCGCATGTACTAAAGGAATGCTGCCAATTTAAAGATTAAAATAGAGGTTTTGTTGAAAAGATTTAAGAAATAATTTCATAAATGCATACTATTCTGCACGCAAACTTATCTTCTGTTACACTGTGAATGAGAATGTATTATGCAGTAACAAAAAGTGAAACCAAAGAGAAAGTGCAACAGTCCAGCTGTGCTCCCTTCTTCAGGAAAGGGAGCAAAGGTACATTGGAAGTAAAAGCCAGGATTCCCTTATTCTTTCGGGTTTTGTTCCTCTTGAACAGAATCATTAAGGCAGGCAAAGAAATTTTACAAGCTGAATTTTACAAGCCGAATCACAGTCGCACGGCTTGTTTCTGAGCCCTTCCTGGTGAGCAGGAAAGCTATGTGCCCTCTTCCTCCAAGTCACCTGTAGATACCTTGGTCATTTAGATGAAATAAAGGGACTGGCGGTGCTAAATACGCAGCCACATGTCAATATTAGGTATGGCAGCAGGAGTACCAATTGAATGATGATGCAGGTCACGCTGCACCTTAGTCCAGACCCCTGTAAGCTAACAATTCCCTGTTCTCCTGTTATTTCCACTGGGGAAATATTTACTTTTAGTATAACTTTAATTAAATAAAATACTTGTGAAGAGTTAGCTTTCTCTGTGTATTAATTCTTGCATTCACATAAAACCATAATAAAGAACTATTACTAGAGAGCTATTCACTAAGTCATTCCACTGAGCATAACTGCCTTTTTCAACAGACTTCTCTTGACTAAGACAAAAAAGAAACTCAAATTGCAAAATAAAGATTACTGCAGAAACATCCTGCTTGAAATAGCCAGCAACAGAGAATTTGAACCATTTCTTCCCAAACTAGAAGAATCCTACTGGGTGGTCTGTTTTATTCAAACAAGAGTTAAATTTTTTATCTATAGTCAAAAAAATCTAGAGGACAGATACCATTTTCACATCTTTAAGGAATTTCTTTACTAGGGGAATTAAAAATTAAATGCACAAATGAAATATGTAAGTTAGCAACCCTTAGAGCTACCTGGAAAACCGGTAACTGAAGCAGAATAGTATTATACAATCTCCACCAACAGACGACTGAGGGTCACAAAGTATCAAGGGGAAGGTTCAAAACAGACAAAAGGAGGTGATTCTTCATATAGTGCATAATTAAGATTTGGAACTCCCTGCCACATAGCTCTGTGGATACTAAAAATTTACAAGAGATCAGAAAGTGATCAGAAAGAGACAGTATGTTGAAGAAAGAAATCTTTCAAGCACTTCTAAACACAAAGAATTCCCACAACCAAAGATTGCTGGAGGCTGGGAAAAGTATAGCTACGTGCTTGTGCCATTTGTACGACTCTTTTCCAGCCAACCACTGTTGGAGGTGGTCAGGATAGAAGGCTAGACAGATCTTTCATTTAAGCTAGAACTGATGTAAAGGTATTGAAATACAAATAAACGTTCAGTGGAGCTTTACCTTTTTGAGATGTTATGGTACCACAGAACTCCAGAATTATATAGTAGTCAAGAACCTAAATCTTACAGGAGATCTGTAAATGCTAATATAGTATCTAAAGATAATGTAAATTTGAACCAAAGCGTGTCCAAGTTAAGAGAAAGTACCACTGTAAAGTTTCCACAAGGTCTGAACCACATGCAGATGAGGAGATGCACTGATATGTTTGAGATAAACGCCTCCTTTTTTAGACGTAAGGAAGAAATAATTGACTACATATCTATCCGGATAAGTAAGTGGGGAAAAAAATGCCCACTTATCAGCATCCTATAAGATACAGAATGAGGGAACTGTACTAGAAAAATTCAGTGGTTTCAAGCAAAAATCAACTACTGAATCTTATTACCAACATCATTCAAATTAATGAACCAATTCAGAAAGCAACCCTTCACCAACTGAAACCAGCTTATAATTATTTATTATTTTACAGAATCTAACTTTCTTCAGTTCATAGACAACATGAAAGGAGATGTGATAACATCCAGGAAAAAAAAAGGAGCAGTTACCACATCTTGTGTTTTTGTTTTTTTTCTTTATACTAGAATCAAATTACAGTAGCACCAAAGATTTTAAAACTAAATAATATATCAAGCTTCCCAACACTGACATAACACATTCATTGATGTACTGTTTTTACTTTCTTTTTCTTCTCTTAGGTTTAAACAAAGTATTTTTCCCCCATATCTTGAGTAGCTATTTTACTAAGTGTATTTTTTTCCCATTTTAATCTGTCCAGCTGACTAAAGNTTTTTAGGTGATAGACAACATTAAAAGAGATGTGATAACATCCAGGAAAAAAAAAAGGAGCAGTTACCACATCTTGTGTTTTTGTTTTTTTTCTTTATACTAGAATCAAATTACAGTAGCACCAAAGATTTTAAAACTAAATAATATATCAAGCTTCCCAACACTGACATAACACATTCATTGATGTACTGTTTTTACTTTCTTTTTCTTCTCTTAGGTTTAAACAAAGTATTTTTCCCCCATATCTTGAGTAGCTATTTTACTAAGTGTATTTTTTTCCCATTTTAATCTGTCCAGCTGACTAAAGACTGTTTTTTGAAGACCCTTTCTTCTGCATGTACGTTTCAGTGTTTTCCCTTCATCTCAATTTATTTACCTGTCCTCTGCCTTTTGTAGTCATATATGTCAAGTGACAAAATTCGTCATACAGAATTAATTTAAGGCTTAAACTATTAGTTAAGGATTCCAGAAAACATGAGTGAAGAAGAAATGACTCTTTCCTTCCTCTTAAAAAACAAAAGCCTCTCCCAAAGACAATCTGAATGTGTTTATATTGTGGCACATTAGCAAGAAGAAAGGTTTTTGATATTTCCAAAAAAGAAACCTAAGGTGTCAGTGTGAGGAGATAGGCCCTGTCCATTCATGTTGAAACAGTCTCTGTAAATGTGCAAACATACACAACACTACTGCTTCTCATCTTCCCTCTAGCCTGCTAAGCTACTATGCCCTACAAACAAAAATATTAAAACACAGGTAACACGTTCGGCAGCTTGGCAAGTGTTTTCTGTTTACATTCATCTTGAGTACAACATAGCACAGCCATTATTTTCTTACAAGAAAAAGAATAAAAATGAATAAAAAAGTAGAAAAACTGAGATGGGGAAGATGGACATAAGCCTTTAGCAACTGAAGTAAGAAGGGCAGCTTTAGCAGGTATTAAGCACAGCAAAAACAATGTGACAAGAAATCCAAAGCCACACATTTCTTGTTCTCGTTCTCAATCCAAATTAAAAACATTTTTGCAGAACAGATTATTTAATATGGGGAAAAAATGTACTTTTGTACCTTGGCAAACAGATGGAGACAAAAGCTTCCCAATGCAAACAAAACAATGGATCCTGGCACTTTTTCCATCTAAGCTACACAAAGAGACATTGAAATTACAAGCTGATGTCATAACTTTAGTAAGGTGTTGCTGGCTGCAAGCCTTTTTCATCAAAACATCTGTGAAATAAAGGCTTTCATGAATTGAGGTCATAAATACACTCCAATTAATACTGTTTTCCAAGACTAATTTATCTATGAAATACTTAATGTGAAAACAGAGTGGAGCATGTCTTGTGTATAGTATCTGTGTTTAATGTTAAGAACATTAAGCCAAATCTTTAGAAAGAGCAGGCAGATTTCTAATGGTAGAGTCAACTTTGTTCATCTGCCACAGCAAGGCTCTCCCTTCTACCCTCAAAATCAAATCAAATATTTGATTTTCAAATATTTCAGTTGCTTTTTCTATATTGTAACATCCTAATTCACATCCCAGCAAAGATGTTACTTATTGTGATTGGCTGGGATACAGCATATTTTTAATTCCTGCTAAAAAATACCCTGTTGTGTTGAGAAGAAATGGAAATCTTGAATCAATTTTGCTGTAGTTCATGCATTTATACAACACTGCAACAGCAATTATACAACGTTGGACATTATCTGGTCATGACCACAGTGTTTTAATTTCTAAACTGATAAAGAATTGTCATGATTTACCTGTGATTTCATCTCATAGAGCGTAGCATCCTCTGGAGTTAACTGAAGTGCTTCATCCCACTTGTGAATAGCCTCCCGGAACCTGCAGTTAAAACAATATTATAGTCTCAGTATATTTAAAGGAGACTTATATTAGGTATTTCTGTTTTTAAACTTGACATTGTCCTAATTAAAATGCAGCAGCATCTCATTAATATTAACAATTTTTCTAACCACTTCCCCATAAAACATGCTGAAATACTTTGAGGAACTGGGCATTTGTTCTTGTGACCAAGTGAGTGCTAAGTACTACCGTAAAACTGGCCTCAAGTGAATTTACGAATCAACATAAGAATCCTATGCCAAACCAATGAACTAAAACTAGAATTCTTGAACTGAATCCAGTTCCCTTCATTGTCAAAAATCATCCTCAGTCACATATAAAAAAATGTAATCTGAACCCAATATGCCTTGCTACAGTAATTATTTAAAATTTCTTTTCAGCATCAAAAACTACTAGACATTGGAGTTACACTCCTGCATTTCTCTGTTGTTACAGAGACTAAAATACAGAAGTTTGAGTAACTTCAGTATATAAGGATAAAAAGGAAGTAGAAAGTAAATGGGTATGCCAAAATCACTCAACTTTGCGAAGATACACAATAGTTTTGCAACATGTTGCCCTCCCCTACAAAACAGAAGAAAAGAGTTGACCAAACCCAATAAAAAGTAGGTCTCTGTACTGAACAAAGGGGTGAAACTTGGACAAACACACACTAGGGTTTTAAACCACACTGAAGAACTGTAACAGAATAACAAACAGTAACAGGGGTGCAATCCTCCAGCCTTAAAGAAGACCTCATATTAACATCAATGAGTCTGCTGAGTGCCACAAATTCTCTGAATCCTCTGTTTCAAAACAGAGGATTTGTCCTTTGTTACAGAACTGTGTAGGATCTCTTAACACTTCCATTTACTTCACTGTGAAGGTACGAAAGCAGTTACTCTTGATAAACACACTGCACATTTAATACAGCATAATTAAAACTAATTTTTACATACACT
Source organism: Chauna torquata (assembly GCA_013399475.1). Lineage (NCBI taxonomy): Eukaryota > Metazoa > Chordata > Aves > Anseriformes > Anhimidae > Chauna > Chauna torquata. Next base: position 28,412 of record VXAL01011886.1, read on the forward strand.
TCATATACCAACAGTTTTTATCTTCCCCCACTTTCCATTCTTTGTTCTGAAGACTTCAGAAAGTTCTGAACTGATTGGAAATAAAAGAATGGATTCAAAAAGCCAATTGGAAACAAAACTAAAGTTGAGCTCTCAGTAATGACTCAGGTATTATTAGTTTGTAAATGACACTGATAAGTATGCTTAATACTCAAATATCAGTCAAAGGATGTTTCAATACGTTTTCCCATTTCCTCAAAGTTTAGCTACCAGCTGTGCATTTGCCATCTCAGTTCATTCCCCATGAGCAGGTGTTCACACTACAGCAAACCAAACATCACCATATTTTCTATAGTGTCAGTAGAAACATTAAGCTGTCATTTAGTTAGCAAGAACTACTTTTTCAGTAGAAGACTATAGCTTTGTCTAAGACCCAGCACAGACACAGTACAACAAAACCTTCATTAGCTATGAGAAATACAGATGTAAAGGACATTTTGAGCTCAGTTAGGTGGTGTCCTGGCTGTGCACTGAGCTGCAATACTGTGAGTATAACAAAAAAAGTTTATAAACAGAAGACTTCAGAAACCTGAGCAAACACGGTGACAGCATTAATAACTAGAAAGGAAGGCACAACATCGGCATTCTGGAAATAGAAAGGCATAAGATCAAAGTTACATTTCAAGAACGCGCATTTTTACTTCTATGGAGAGGACATCATTGCTCATCAGTGCCAATTTGAATGAAATAAAACTCCCAGCAAGAACAGGCTTCCTCTGAAGGTAGTACCAAATACAGGCAAATATTGCCCTAAATTCTGTTGGGTTTTGCTGCCAATTTGGCAACAGTCTGCCAACAAAACAAAGATGGGCAAGAGAAAGGAGGCTGTTCACTCACAAAAATGCTGTACCATGCGTATGTTACGTGTATGAACAGAGCAGCCCAGTGATCCAAAGTTGCTACCATACACAAGAGCAGAGGAGTGAATATTAATTTGCCAGTAAAATACTCAACCTGTGAGTCTGAAATTAGTCTGAAAGACTAATCTGAGAGAAATGAAGACAGAATGCCAGAGAACACACAGGAAGAGGGCTGAAGAAGAAAGATTTGTCTGCAGGTACGAGCTGAATCACCTGCTCAAAAAGACTGACTGCTGACAAACAGTTTACAGTGTGGAAATATCCACACCGCTGTGAAACGTTGATCAGTACATGTATTTCCCTAAGAAGAAAGTGGGATAAAACACGACAGTTTTATTCTTTTACAAATACTCAGGAAAAAAATGTTTCTGTTGTTCCAGGAAAACCTAAGGATGCTATTCTTAATAACAGAAATTGAGCCATGCTGCTTGCTCTACTAATTCAAACTTAGGAAAAAATTCTATAAAGATAGTTCTTTAATCAAAGAACTTTCTGCTTCATTGTTCTGAAGGAGAAGATTACATACTGTATTAAATACCAGATGCCCTTCAGAAAAAGTTGCCTGGGGATATAATTGTAGAGATACAGCTGTAAAGACGGTGTTCCAGGAAATGTTCTACAAAAACCATAAACCGTGGCTGACATAAGAAGTGAGCTAACACATAGGTAGTGTCACTAAAATAAAAAACTAAAAACCTGATCATTTTACTGTCTCTCAGGATCTTGTTGAACTGAACTGTACAGGACCTTCATCACTATAAGGAAAGAGAAATAATTTTGAAAAAGAGAACTTCAATATATATATACACATGCTCTGGGCTTAATTAACACAAATTTAATGAATATTCCATTTGCTATTCCCATTTCTTTTCTTAGAAAGCAAATAAGCTCATACACACAACTAAGTTTCTAGCATGTAACAAGCTAGTAGTATCCATCAGCTGAGCTCCAAAAACTGCCATGCATGGCTGGTAAAAGTGAAGTAAAGACTTTTAGCTTAATGCTGTTCCATTTATGTTAATGCAGATCACAGGTCTAACTGAACCCCTTCTAATGTGCCTGATACCGAATGAGCACGCATATCCAGAACACATGCTGCAGCACAGCTGATATGCAGTAACACGCATTTGAATCTTAAGTCCCTTCAGAAAAAAAGGAATATGAAACCTAGTACTTCAAAAAATTAAAATAACTTGTATCAGAAACAAGAATGAGACTCAAAAATCCTAGATCCATCCACTAGCGATGCTATAAACATTATTTAAAAACACCCGATATCTATCAGAGCGGAGAATAATCCCAGGCACCAGTAGGCTGGGGGCCTACTGGCTGGAAAGCAGCTTTGCAGAAAAGAGACCTGTGGGTCCTGATCAATAAACTGAGTATAAGCCAGCAACATGCCCTCATGGCAACAAAACCCAACAGCACTGTGGTGCTTTAGCATGACTAGCAGGCTGAGGGAGGTGATCTTTCTCAGCTCTGGTGAGATCACATCTGAGGTGCAAGGTCTAGTTCTGGGCTGGCCAGTAGAAGAGGGACATACGACACACCAGATCATGTCCAGCCGTGGACAAGATGATTAAGGGCTTGGAGCTTCTACCATATAAGGAGAGGCTAAGAGAGCTGAGACTGCGGAGCCTGAAGAAGAAAAGGCTCAGGGAGATCTTACTAAAGTGTACAGATACCTGACTCAGAAGTGGTGGCAGGAGTAAAGAAGATGGAGCCAGACTCATCTCTTTGGTGCCCACTGACAGCACAAGAGGGAATGAGCACAAACTGAAACATAGGAAATTCTGTTTAAATGTAAGAAAGAAAGAAAAAAAATTACTGTAAAGGATGACTGATTATTGGAACAGGTTGCCCACGCAGGTGGTGGAGTGTCCATCATCGATGACATCGAAAACCCAACTGGACAATATCCTGAGCAAGCTGCTCTAGTTGACCTTGCTTTGAATAGGAGTTGGAGTAGAAAATGTCCTGGGGTTCATTAGGATTGTATGATTCTATGATATCAGCAACCTCAGTGGTACATGGCTTAAGAGGACATCTGATCATCTCTTGACTAAATGAAGACAAATTGTAAACAACAAAATATAATCTTACAACAAATAGAGCCATTAATTTTTACACATCTGGGATTTCTATAAAGGCTTATCTAATGTAACCATAAAGAAGTCACAGAACATTAACAAGGGACATACATTGATTTTACAGAATATCAAATTAATATTTCCAGCAAAAGTAAAATCCTAATCAATATATGCATTGTAACTAAGCCTCTAAACTTCAGAAATGCAAAGCATTGTTAAGAAAAGACTGTCATATTTTGAAGCATTGAGTTACTGTTTACGTGAGTACAAAGATACAGTATACTGAATTTTATCTACCCACAGTGATTTCAATAAAATAGTACACCTCCACTAAATAGAAAAAGATTATACAATTATAACTAGAACATAATTACTATTTTCTTCACTGAAATGCCAAAAAAGAAGAAATTATTGAACACTGGATACATCTGGGATGGTTTCAGAGTACAAGATTTCATGGATCTTGGCATTTTTTATTTAACAAGGCATGAAATCCCACAGCTCCCCTGACATATTAAAGCTGCTCTCTTCGGACGTGCTACTGACCATCTGGGAGCTATACAGACCTGGCAGATTTTCATACAGATTGCTGAACTTATGAAACAAACATCTCATGCCTACACTTCACTTTTTCAACAACACTTCTCGGAAAACAGGATCTCTTGAACTCTTAAACAAAATCATTACACCAAATCTGTACTTTCATTAAAACATATTTCATTGGATGCTTCTGAGTAAAAGCAAACAAACAAACAAATCCACCTTGATTCAAGTTACATGTAAGACATCAGATTTTGAACCATAAATACATGTAATGCTAAAAATGGTCACTGCAGATCACACAGGATCTAGAGTCCTGTGGCTTTTCTCTGACAGGCTTGCCACAGTTGATGGTTTTGGCACAGACTGAGACAAGGCATATGCAGAGTGACACTGAAAACATCTGAAGATATACTGAAGAGATGAGATGGTAGCAAACTCAGATAAAATGAGACAGGCCTGCAGGAGACAGACAGATCACAAAGGTGCCATGTCAGCAGAAGAAAAGAGGCAACCTAACTCCTTGGAAATCTCAGGGATTTGGAGGGACTCCTACAATCAGATATTTCAGGATGATGATGAAAAACACTGTTTGACAGAGGCAAGAGGAAAACAAGATTTCAAAAAGAATATGGCTTCTTGTCAAATACCTGTACCATATCACAGAGGATGAAGGTGCATGGTCAGTGGCCACTAGAAACACCAACAAGAGCAATTTTAATCTATTATTGGGCCAAATTCAACAGACTTTTGGTGGAACCTAGAGAAGAACACCAGTCAGTAAGTATACAGAGTACAGAAAATGGACAGGAAAAAGAAATTAAAAGCAAAAATGAAACCGATCTTAGCAACAGACTTCTTTTTCCAAGCTGGGTGATGATGCAGGCTTGCACTGTGGGAGAAAAAGTTCACAGAATAGGTGAAGAAGAATGAATATAGCACAGCTTTCCTGTGTTTAACTTTAGAGTCCTCCAAGTCAGCTAGACTTTTATAGTACAATGTTTCCTCTGCTGGGGGTGGAGTGGGAACTGTATGGTACTTAGTATAAGCATCTTGCAAGAATAATGTGCACTAACAGGTGAAAACAAGTTTTTTTGTTTGCCTAAGTACGCACAGAAAATCCTAGCCCATCCTCAGTGACCTACAGCACATTTAATCTCAGAGGTAACCTCCACAAGATCATTGTCTTTAAACTTTTTTTTTTTTTTAATTGCAGATTATTCTGATGCTGTTGATGAATCACCAACAGACTGCAGCTCAACAGCATAGCTATTTCATGGTAAATAATGTGCTCTAAATTACCTGTGATTTTAGAGGGAGAAAGTTAAAACTGTCTGCTTTACTATCTGCTAAAGCTCCCAATAAAACCTTTTTTTTTTTTTTAATTTAACAGGCTGATTTAAGTATGGCCACACTAATTACCACAGGTAAAGAGGTACAGGACAGTTCTTCAATGGCAATGGACCACATACATATTCTTAGCCCACAGTAAATGTCAGATAAATGCAAACAAGCTTGCTGTGACTGCCCTTGACGTAGGTAAACTATACTGAACTTACGATTGGACAAAACAGCATGCACACAGCTGATGCACATAATTTCAAAGCATAACTATCCATAACAGTTCATATTCTTGCACTTATTAGACCCCTTGATATCAGGTCATTTACACCTAGATACACATGGTGCAAACAGCGCAAAGAAGTCAGATTTATACAGCAGAACTCTCTATGTAGCAAAACTCTGTTACAAGTAAATTAGTCGAATATATCACACAATTAAATAGCTCCACAAATACTTCAGAGAGACTTGTCTCTCTTAAGAGCTTCCACAGAAAAACAGACGGGAGATACCATTTCATCGCATGCCAAAAACAATTACTATCCATCATCACATTAAACTACAACATGTGTTCGATCTCAATTTCTTAAGTTGTATTTCATCTGCACATGTACCTATGGACGCTTTTAGCATTTCACCTATTGGGCAAACACAGTTAGTTTTGAAACTATCCTTGTCAAAGACAACCTACGAAATCCAATATTGGAGAAAGGTACTCCTGTAGCAAGTACCCAGAAGTGAAAAGCATACAATCAGGATGCTGGTACTGTCTGACAGAGACATACCTGCTCATGTGGGAATAACATTTAATTTCCTTATGTAAAACATGAAAAAGTAATCTTTTCAGAAATCACTCATTACTACTTCATGATTATTTTATTGTTTTGAGGCCCAGCAATGAGCATAATGCAGTAAATTATTTTAACAACAAATGACAGGAGTTAACACAACAAACTGAAAGTACTAGATAACGATGGGAACAATCAGTGTCCAGACTTCACAATCTGCATTAAGATGTCTTTCATAAAAACATTTTACATTTAACTGTGACCAGAGGGCCCTGCTACCTTTGCCGTATTTTATATTCTTCTTAACAATCTGGCAATTCACGGATTTCATGGTCAAACCCACTCAGATACTGCACTTACCTGTAAGAAGACAAGCTGATTTGCAACACAAACACAACATGTCCAGCAGCCAGTCAATTGTCTCACTGCTAACTGAACTACTGCTACTAGTACGCACAGTTAAAGGGCTTTGTCCTCAAGGAGGGCTTCGGAAAGTGTGTATGTGCATATGCTTGTGTTTATTCTAGAACTATGAAATATTTAATTCATCTCTGATGAATACAGAATTACATAGCTGACTGACAAGCACTGGTTGAAGCAAGACAAAAGCACATATTTTTCTTTAAAAAAAAATCTTTATATTCAGCAGAAACCCAAACAAGTTGCACGCTACTAAACAAAATCTTAGTTAAACATGTCAATTACATGCATAATTCTAGAAACCAGGAATTACAGAGTTTTGTTTCTGGCCTTGCTGCAGAATCTCCTCGGGCGTGGCACCACTACTTCATAATTTTTCCTCCAAATACAAATTAGATATAATACTTACGTCATGTAACACAGAGGAAATCACTGAAGACTCCAGAGAGCATCCCTAGTGCAGTCAATGGCCATACCCTCACCCTCTCCTCTCCTGGCCACCCCTCCACTGAGCAGCATCCCAGGGCATCCTAGGCACTGGCTCCCTGCTAATCACAAAGACTTTTTTATTTTTGTAAATGATCCTACAAAAGTACTCCAATGAGTCCAAATAACTAATGTTATTTGACAAGTTCAGGGTAATTTTAATTATTTGTGGTAGTATTCAGAACTCCGTAGTGTAATTTTGAAAGTGAGAATGGTTAATAGCAGAAGTTCTCTCTACAAGCTGCTAACTTAGACATCAGGATGTTATTCAGAGTGGAAGAATAGAACTGGAATAATTTATTATGCTTCTTTCAAGTAAGTGGTGGTTGTGCTGTTTAAGTTTTGTCATGAAAACCACAAGACCCTACTGTCTGTGACTGCATACCTGATTAACTACAGAAACATTAACAGATGGACTGCAGTGACTAGTATTTTCATTATTACCACAGAAAAATAGTCTACGGTAAGGATAAATGTTTGACCCTAAGGATTCAAAAAGAAAGAAGCTATTTCTAGCTTAAACACCTCAGGAACCCTCTGCAGAGTCTCGAATCTGCTTTACAACCATCTATAAACATGTGGAGTATTTCATTAAATCCGGGCCTTGGAATTTAAAGGTACATGATTAAAATCAAAATGACAATGTTATTGTCATTTTTGTGGAGTTCCCATCCCTGGAGGTATTTAAGAGACATGTGGACATAGCACTAAGGCACACAGTTTACTGATGGGACTCAGCAGGTCAGGTTGATGGTTGGACTTGATCTTAATGGTCTTTTCCAACCCAGACGATTGTGATTCTATGGGTGACAGCTCTGTAGGAAGCCAAAATAAACAATGACAAATAGGAGCAGAAATGAGGTTTACATATGGAAATTCAAATCAAGAACAGGAATACAAGTTCTATTATTCCTGAACCTGCCATTTCATTATTATTTAAGCAATAAGAACAGGCCACAGTAACTTCACAAGCTTCATAAGAGAAGGAATTGCATAATTAAGGTAAAAACCAATTCACTATTTTAGTATCCTTAAACAAAAGCTGCAAATTAATACAAATCAAGCTTCAGATCTTGCAATAATTATAATACTTTATAAATATTTTAATATACTAGGCAAGGAAGCAATCTATTTTTACTGCTAAAATGAAACCTTAAATACAAAGCTTCAGTTCCTCAAAACAGCTTCAACAGTACTTCCTCTGAAAGCAACAGGAAGAAAAATGTAGAAGAAAAACTGTTGTGCTGTATTTAAAGCAATTTTGAGGTTGTATTCTGGTCTTATTTCAGAGTTATTTGTTCAGATATCCTTTAGAGACATAGTAGTAGAGCTGGAATGATGGATGCTATCTGCTCTCTTCTTGGCTGAGTGGGCATTTAATCCTCTTAACCTTCCAAATATTTGTCCACAAATGGCAGACAGTGCCATCTCCTGCACCTCGTGTTATGGTCCTGATGGTTCTCACAAATTAATCATAAGAACTAGGACAAAGTCAAAAGCTGTGTACAGCACCCAAAAAATAGACCTTGTGGGTTTTCAATAACACTGTTTCTCTACCTCTCTCTTAAAATGACTTATTGCCAAAATAAAATGCTTTAGGGTGGGGTAACATACAGGGCAAAACGTCTGGGGAGAGATGATACACAAAAAGCAATAGTCTTTAGTCTGTTCGCATTCTGTTCTGGGTAGTTGCATTTCATCTAGATGATACGCTCTTGTTATCTGTACTAAATAATGTAATTCCTCTTATTTTCTTTCCTTCTATTACTTCTGACCTCTTTACAATGTTTGGTGATGTCAGCATCACAGAGTAACATTTACAGAAGTTATATACAAAAACAGACACAAACGGATAAAGACAGGGGAAATATGTAATTCTGCATGGCATTGTGAGACTTACACGGGGCAATTATAATTTATGACTCACGAAAGGACCTATAAGTAAGCAAGTACCCTGTAACTCTCCCAACATAACCGAAATGATTAGAAAGTATTGATATAACATGACTGTAAAGCACCAATCCAAATACTGGTAAGCAAAAAATGTCAATTATCTTGAAATAAGTGAAATGTAATTGCCCAATAACAGTACAATCTACATACAAGGACACAACATGTACACGTACAGACTGTGTACAGGCAGGAACAGTCACCACCCAAAACCAAAGTAATGCATCAGACAATCCTAAGTCCCAGGAGGACCTGCAAATATACACAAACATACAAACTTAAAATAAAACTGGCAAGCAGACTGGGAACTCCTACAATCAGCGCTGCAGGTGCAAGGAGTGGTGAGCCTAAGTGTCATTAGGCAAAAATGTTCAGTACAGTGGGAGAAGAGGCAAGCACAAGTTTGTGCTCCCGCTCCAACAGAGTTAAAGTACTTAAAAATGCTGTATGTTTCTACTGATGAGCAGCCTTACAAGAAGCTATAGATTCAGACTGATGATTTTTTTTGGCAGCGTGATTTTGCACACACATAAATACTGCCTATTGAGTGAGAATAAGAGCAAGAGCTGTTTGAACTATCTCCTTCCATTTTTCTCATAGCACAACATAAGATGAAAAATAAATTATTAAAGATTCAACAAAAGATTAATATTTCACGTGTTTCTATCAACACTGGTTACTGGCAGCAACAATGAAGCCTTTTAGTTCACAATATCTCATACTTCTGAAGCCTAACATAAAATAACGTATTCCTCCTTCTCTTATTTTATAACACAAATCACATGCTCTACCTAGAGGGGAACACATACAAAGAATATTTCCAGTTCTGGAAGAACTGCCTGTCCATTAAACTACCTATGGATTTACAACTCACTTTCAGAAAAGGACAGCAGACATGAATTTGCTTAGATAATCTACATAACTAAACTAAAACACTCGTTCTGAAGGAAAAAAAGTGAAGCAATCAAAGTTTGATAACTTCAGCTTTGTATCTGGAGAAAGGATGTCTCAATTATAAATATGCCCTTTAACATATATTCCTCACTACCCTACGTCTTTAAACATTAGATTGATCATACTGATTAGATAAACATAATTAAGTCTGACTCGCAAATGCCTTATCTTCTCTATAAATCTATTTCCTGTATTTAATGAAAGCTACCATTCACAAACTCAAAATGCCAATGAATTCACTTTAGACTTAGAAATACACTCACCCTGTTTTTTTTTCCAAGTTTTGCTCACCATTTAAAATTTCAACCTCTCAATTTCAATTTATTATCAGAATATAACAACTGAAACTGAGTTACTTGGGTGTTGTTACAATCAGTTAAAATATATTCAAAAATTTTAAGTTACCTAGAAAAGTCCATGTTAAAGATTTCTCCCATATTGATGCAATACTGCATACAATAGCTTATACTAGTTTACCTAAAACTTTCTGTACCTAAAACTTTCTTAGGTTTTATGACAGATAGTGGACTCTGTAAACCAATTTCATTTCAATATTTATAACTCTAATTTTAGTATTAATTTCTTTCATTCTGTATATCAACAGCTCTTCTAACATTTTTTTCCCAGTACCACTTAAAATTTCTCTCTTTTCGAATCCCTCAAAAGAAATCAGCTACTAAAATATAAAATTGCTGAAACCCAGTTCATTCAGTTCCACCCACAAAACAGAAGTATGGGAGTTCACTTTTGAAAGGCAGATACAAAATGTATTAATGTAAAATTGCAAAATCATTTTTAGTCAGCTCTCAGTAGTTCTGCACTCTCCTCACTTAAGTCTCCTCTTTCTTGCCCCTACTTCGCACCAGCATAAATACTTGTGCTTCTCAAACCAAGTCAGTGATCTAAACCAAGGTATGACCTGCCTCAGATTTTGTTTTAAAACACCAAGCAGCTTCCAATCTAATTCTCCATTTGGCTATACAAACACAAAGAACAGAGCTTTCTTTACACAATAGTGACACCACTATATTGTACTCCAGCATCTCAGGTATATTTTTGGTTGCTGGAGAAGCAGTTCACACTCCCTACTTTACTAAACAAAGCAAATGTTGTGATACTCATACAACATAGGATACACTATAATAACAGCATCTTTACCAAATAGCTTCCTACCACCTTCATATTGACAGCTCTGCAAATAGATTTTTTCATTTGGCAGTGAAAGATGGTCTAGCAAGGGTCAACTAAAAGAAAATACATTTTCAATGGAAAATAAAATATTGGAAAACTTATTTCAGTATCAACATGTGAGTCTACCCCCAAAAAAACACTTTATTTATATAAACCTTTTTTTTTTTATTAAGCCCCTAAGTCGTCTTTAAAGTCTCAAAAAATATTACTCAAATTCAGATCAGTAATGTTCTTTGAAAACCGAAAGTTGAAATGCTTACTGAACTATGACTTTCTTTTAGAACATGCAACACTTCAAATAAAATGTCCAGGAAAATAAGTTGTGTGTGAGCAATACCAGGGAAAGTTAATCTTCTGACAAACAGAACAGTTTCATTGACAGACTAGACTGAAGAGAATTAAAAACACCTATGTCAACATCCAGATTCACTGAGGTAAGTTTATCATCATCATCACAAGAGATAATTGCTAGGAAAATGAATGGTTGCATTAAAGCCTCCAGACAAATACAACTTCCTACAGAGAAATCCAGGCAGCAGAACACCTTTCAGTAAGTTTATGCTATTTAACATACTTAATAGGTGTCTTCCATTTTTAACAGTAAAATGCGATTGTGGAGCCAGTTGACTACAAGCCATTATTCATTGCCAACATCCCTTGCCCAGATAATCTAGTTAAAAAAAAAAAAAAAACCTACAGCCATGAACTGTAATATGTCTTAACTGCCATTTCTTAATTTTTGCAGAAGAGACAAAAAGCTTAAGTCATGGTCTACCACAACAGATTTTTATTACCAGCTGACAGGTCAAACACAAAAAGTCTTTTTGATTTTGCCATTCAGATGCTAGTCATTAAAGCTCCAGAGACTGGCATGAAAACATGTCCAGTGCATACTAAGAATGGCAGGCCTGGAAAAGTTACCAGTTTGAAATAACTTCAAAAGAACAAACCTCAGTTTCTCATGGAAAGAAGCTTTCTGTGGTTGTTTTTCAGAAGGTAAGAAAGAGGGTAGGGATGTATTATCTCTGGTGTCAGGGTTCTGGGCACCCCCCAGAGGTAGACAGAGGTACAATTCTTTGTCTAAGAACTTTTGAGTTGTGGTATTTCAACGTCGCAATAGAAAATAGAGCATGATATTATAAACATTGTGATTCTTTTGAGATTGTGATGGATGCACTGAGCATGTACCCTCAGCAAGTTTGTAGACAACACCAAGCTGAGTGGTGCAAATGACACGCTGGAGGGAAGGGATGCCATCCAGAGGGACCCTGACAGGCTTGAAATGTGGGCCCGTGCAAACCTCATGAAGTTCAACAAGGCCAAGTGCAAGGTCCTGCACCTGGGTCAAGGCAATCCCAAGCACAAATACAGGCTGGGTGATGACTGGATGGAGAGCAGCCCTGATGAGAAGGACTTGGGGGTACTGGTGGATGAAAAACTCAACATGAGCCAGCAGTGCGCTTTTGCAGACCAGAAAGCCAACTGTGTCATGCACAGGCTGCATCAAAAGAAGCATGGCCAGCAGGTTGAGGGAGGTGACTGTCCCCCTCTGCTCTTGTGAGACCCCACCTGCAGTACTGCGTTCAGCTCTGGGGCTGACAGCCTAAGAAGGACATGGATCTGCTGGAACAGGCCTAGAGGAAGGCCACAAGAATGACCGGAGGGCTGGAGCACCTCTCCTACGAAGACAGGCTGAGAGAGTTGAGGTTCTCAGCTTGGAAAAGGAGAAGGCTCCAGGGACACCTTATAGGGGCCCCCTAGTACCTAAAGGGGGCCTACAGGAAAGATGGGGAAGGACTCTTCATCAGGGAGTGTAGTGATAGTACAAGGGGTGATGCTTTTAAGCTACACAAGAGTAGATCTAGATTAGATATAAATAAGAAATTCTTTACTCAGACAGAGTGCCTCACCACTCTGAGTGGTGAGGCACTGGAACAGGTTGCCCAGGGAAGCTCTGGATGCCCCATCCCTGGAGGTGTTCAAGGCCAGGTCAGATGGGGCTTTGGGCAACCTGGTCTAGTGGAAAGTGTCCCTGCCCACAGGGTCCTTTCCAACCCAAACCATTCTATGATTCTACAGTCATGAGCTTTGAAGCCAAATGTGTGTAGCGGTGAATGCAGCAAGAAAAATGTAGTAAGAAGAATGTTGTTTTTGTCAGGAACAATAACTGGACTTTCAGAAAAACTGGACAAAGGCATTAAATTAGGAAACTGCTTGGTTTTTTTTTTCCTGCAGCTTCCTCTATGAACAGGAATAACACTATTAAAAAATCATTTCTAAATATGAATAAAAAGGTTTTATTACTCAGATAAAAGCAACTGGGTGTATTTAAGAGTAGATCTGGACAATATATAGAAACTACAACAGTAACATTGAGTGAAAAAATTAAATACAACCATATTACAGTATGCAAGTAGCAATACAGAATGTCATCAATATAGAGAATACTGGACACTGCCAGCAGTACTTCAGTTGGGCAAATCTTGCCAGCATCTAATATGTAAAGGGTCTGGAAAAGGCTCCAGCTTGTATTTCTCTGTAAAATATTGCCGAGATTATTTATGTAAATTACTAGATTTTACTAAGTTGTATTGTATTATGTATATAGATAACAGAATTCTCTACATTTGAAGGTTGTATTATTAGAATGTCTAACCGAAGCTATGGGCAAAATCTCTCAGCTCAAATCAGCAACATTTGCCTTAACTTGCTCAACAGACTTCTGCACTGAAGTATTGATATGAATCCCCAATCTGCATCTACCTACCAGTACACACCTGTTAGCAGAAACAGGCTTCTGCAGGATAACAATGGTGCTGCTTTTGCTGTTACCATGTCTAGTATTTTAAAAGATGATCCCTATTCCAGCCTGTTTATAATACAAAAATAAAATGAGAAAAAATGAAGAAAGTCTCAGAGATCAGCTCTGGAAACAAAAAAAGCGAACTGCGATATGAAGTGCTCCACTTTTGAGTTCCTCTCAACACAACAGTTAGAGGAAACGAAAAGGTACCAGGTGTACTATGCTGTATATGCTTATCATCCCTCACATGCAGCAGAAGGCTGGAAGTGTTGCTGAGGAAATACATCTTATCAAAACCTGCACGGCATATACACATCAGATTCAAAATAACAGACCATCAAAAGAATAAGCTAGAAAAAAGTAATTACCTCTACTTATGTATACTTTACAAGTCTAAAAATATGTCAGCATGTGCTTTCACAGACATTTTAAATTAATTTTTAAAGCACAGCTATGATGACATAAAAATGAAAAATATTTTCATAATTAGTAACAAAAATAATAAAACAACAATACTTTTGTCTTCATATTTTTTATTTACTGTCTATTATGTTATACAGTTCCCTACATAACCTTAAGTATTATTACACAGTTATTCTTGCTTTAAAAATGGGAAGGCTGAGACCACAGATATTGTACACAGGGTCAAAGCACTTATCAACAGAAAACAGAACCAAGTCATCTTGGATCTTCTGCCCTCATGCTCACCTACAAGTTTTTTTGTTGTTTTTGTTTGTTTTAAAGTAAACTCAGAGAGTGTCTATTTATTTAAAAAATACTATATAGCACATCTCTGATGAACACAAGAGCTTTTATCTTATCAAATTCTTCTATGCAGGAAGCATGATTTAAAGAAACAGACCCTCTAAACTTCAGTCCGAAGACAAGTAATTCAAAAGTTACCCTTCATCTCCAAACACGTATAAGCACTTATACCTGATTCGTCCCACCTAAATTTAGGTACCTAACCTCAAGCATTTAGATTAAGACTTCAGCCATCCTGTAGTCTCTCAGGTTGTTTCTTTACTACTAAGCTAATACTGCCAGGGAATGTCCTTGGCCACTGGCATTCAAGCAGCGTTACTGTTGTTTTTTCAGATTGGTCCTTGACACGGCTGTGGCCAGCCAGCACTCTCCCCACTTATTCCCTGGGACAAGGTGGGAGTTAGAGCCAGCCACAGTCATTCTCCAGAAGATAGCTTGTCCATGGTCACCCTGTTCAGGGATGCAAAACCATTTCATGGAAAGACCACACACCGCTCTGTACTGGTGCACCAGAAAATAGTCCTGGTACATTTATAACAGTTATGTACGGTTAACAGCAAAAGGAACCAACAAATTGCAATTTAAGCTCTTACGTGAGCTGAATCACAGTTTGGAGATACCTCTTTCTCCTTAGGTTGTAAAGAGACCTTGAACAAATACAGATTCACTTCTTCACTGCCTCTCTTAAGGGCATAAAATTACATAGAACAAATGCAGGCAAACTGTTTTCCACATATCTATTATTTCCATATATATATGTATATGTAAATGCTTTCACAAATCTATAGCTGTTTTACAAGTATTCCTTTCTCATTTTAGAAATACCTACATAAACACGCACACATTCAAATATAGATGGATATTACATCACAATTCAATGTCCTCAAGTAACAGTAACTGCAACAAAAAGATGTTCTCAAAATTGATCAGTTTGCTTACAGTTTTTAAATAATCTGTAATTCTTCTGCACATAATCTCCAAAAAATCTGCAATAAATTCGTAACAAAATTTCAAAACTGAACTCTTCCTTTGCCAAACAATAACCAGTTGTTGAAAAATAACGTTTGCCAGAAAAAGAGGAAAATAGCTAAATTTAAGATAAACAGCAATTTAAACAAAAGGAACTACTTAAACATTCTGCAAAGGATTTCCTCCTCAATGTGAGAAACCAACTAGATGCATCATCAGGATGCAACAACTGCTCTCAGTAAGTGAGGGAAAACAGTAATGCTAGCAATAAAAGTTAGCTTAAAGACAAAAATAAGTGTTACTTCAGGAAACCAGTTTATAGAAGAGTGTTGAACATTATAAAAACACTTTCTGCACTTTTTGCAATTCTGTAGAAAGGTGAGGCCTGCAGAACAAATTGTATGTTCTGACTAATGGGAGAGAAGCTGCAACATGTGCTTTAAAAAAAAAAAGTAAAAATACCATACTTGTTCAGAGTCTTTTCTGTTTCAACTCATGTTCTGCACTCAAGAACTACAGTTCACACACAGTCTCATTTTAGTAATTATGTCATGTGTGAGGCATTCTCAAGGAAGCTAGCAGCAAAGTATTATATACGCACAACAGGCAATGACACTAAACCCTGAAAACTATTGAAAAGTGATCAGGTATTTTGACTAGAAGTCAAGACAATTTTAATCAAGCCCCTATTTGCACTATACAATTTTAGAGGACTAAGCCTACCTACTTTCTCTTCATTTTTGCATGACTGACCTTTCCCCTAATCAAAGCTAATAACTACTGAAATTAAAAATTTTCATTTTACTTGGAGAATACTGATATTGGTCACTTACTCTGAAAGAGGCAAGTACTATCTGGAAGAGCTCATAATACCTGACATGCAAATTGCATCCAGGACCAATAGATACCAAGCAGTTACCTTGGACCTACAAAGAAGAGCAGAAAAGAGTGCCTGCTGTGTTCACCCAGTTTCATCATACGCATTTTCCAGTGATTTTGCCTGTAATTAGTTGCAAAACCCAACCATGTCGGGCTTTCAGATCATACATATGGAAGAGTAAATAACCTTTTCCTGATTTCCTCCTCACTGGGGTGAACCATTCTTGAGCATGGAAGAGATAGCTGTTGAACAAAACACAGCCAGCTCTCCTGCACTACCCTTCTTCCTAATATACCCCACTCCTAAAATACCTTGTATATTCCAACATACCCTATTTCTGCTACATTACTGTGTAATGTAATTAAGCCTCCTGAAATATTTCTGCCAAAGACGGCTGTTGGATTTTCTGAGAAACATCTTTATTAACAATTTATTATGTAAATAACATCAGTTTTATTGTCTGAAAACTGAAAGGCAAATTTCCAGTCACCTTTGCCATGTTAGTTGTATCTAAATAAATAAGCAAGATAATCTGAAATGAACTCGATTACTTCAGTGCTTTTGTAATTCATTAGTAATCAAGTACTTGTCATAATCAAGAGGGACCTTGACAGGCTTGAAATGTGGGCCCGTGCAAACCTCATGAAGTTCAACAAGGCCAAGTGCAAGGTCCTGCACCTGGGTCAAGGCAATCCCAAGCACAAATACAGGCTGGGTGATGACTGGATGGAGAGCAGCCCTGATGAGAAGGACTTGGGGGTACTGGTGGATGAAAAACTCAACATGAGCCAGCAGTGCGCTTTTGCAGACCAGAAAGCCAACTGTGTCATGCACAGGCTGCATCAAAAGAAGCATGGCCAGCAGGTTGAGGGAGGTGACTGTTCCCCTCCACTCCACTGTCATGAGGCCCCACCCACAGTACTGTGTTCAGCTCTGGGGCTGACAGCGTAAGAAGGACATGGATCTGCTGGAACAGGCCTAGAGGAGGGCCACAAGGATGACCAGAGGGCTGGAGCACCTCTCCTACAAAGACAGGCTGAGAGAGTTGAGGTTCTCAGCCTGGAAAAGGAGAAGGCTCCAGGGACACCTTATAGCGGCCTCCCAGTACCTAAAGGGGGCCTACAGGAAAGATGGAGATGGACTTTTTACAAGGGTATGTAGTGATAGGACGAGGGGGAATGGTTTGAAACTAAAAGAGGGGAGATTTAGATTAGATGTTAGGAGAAAATTCTTTACTCAGAGTGTGCTGAGGCAGTGGAACAGGTTGCCTAGAGAAGTTGTGGATGTCCCATCCCTGAAGGTGTTCAAGACCAGGCTTGATGGGGCTTTGGGCAACCTGGTCTAGTGGGAGGTGTCCCGGCCCATGGCAGGGGGGCTGGAACTAGGTGATCTTTAAGGTCCCTTCCAATCCAAACCATTCTGTGATTTTATAATCTAAACCTGAAAGACACTGGTAAATTGAACAAACAGAAACAATATAAAATCATCACAAAGTTTTTTCAACTTTTGGTTTGCTGTTTTTGAAATAGATGTTACTCTTTGGCTCCATTTGCTAAGTAGAACTTTTTATAATGCTTAATCCAACCGACCATTGCATTAAACATGCTTTTAAAAGTTCTGTACCTCTCATTATTTTATGCTGACACCTGACGGGTATTTAGTGAGAAACAAACTCAGTTATAGCATATACAACTTAGGAATGACAGGCTACACATGTTGAAGTGATGCTGGCATATTAGTGCCATAGAAGAAAAAGTTAAGTCTCAACTGCTAAAATGTGGATTAAGTAGCACATAAGAAAAGTTGGACTTTTTTTTTTTTTTACATAACAATGGGTTAGAAAATTAAATTGAGTACTTCTTTAACGGTAATTCCCCTAGAACAGTAAAGCTTTTCATGAAGAGTGACCTATTAGCTGGTCTGTCTGTAGCACTTTTGATATGTCCTTTTTTAATTTGCTACTGCAAAAGCTAAAAGAAAGTAAAACATTGTTAATCAATCTAATTTACATCAGCAAATGACAAAGCAATATTATTTATTTTAACATTGGTAAATCTCTGTTAGCTCAGACAAAATAGTGTTCCAGTTGAAACCATGATGTTCCAAAACCAATACCAGCTTTAGAGATGGAATTTTTTTTAATGTAATAAAGTAACATCAGAAATAAGAGACAGTGTTTACTTTTATTTTTCAGAAATAACTGAAACATTAAATGCAAATCAGCAAGAACTTAAACCCAGTAGTGTCTATTTGTAAAAGACAGTTTAGACAAGCATTTTCTGCACTTCTTTGGGTTTTAATGAGAAGAACTCTACCTCCACCTACTGGACAGCAACAAAAACACTTTTTTTAAAAAAACGGGGGAGCAATTGCAAAGTAATCTGTATTAATATGCATTTCAATTGTGTCAAAGACACAAGTCTGACAGAAGTTCTCCTCTCCTTGCTGTTAGCCTTCAACACTCCTTATGCTTGAGGCCATTCCATTATTTAACCTCACTTGAACCCATTCTTAATCTTGTGCCCATAGGCAAAGGCTACCTACCAGTCAAAACACACTGCAATTGCTAACTACTCTTTTCAAAACAGTGAGGGTGAGTAGAAATTTTTATTCTTTTGCATAGTGCTGGGTTTAAAGAAAAAAGTACAGGACAATCAACAAAAAACTACACTTTTTTTACTTTTGTTTTTATTTTATTTTTTAATTCTAGTGCAGGGCAACACTTCATGCTAGTGTCTCAGCTTGGACAATCTACCAGCATTGTAAGTTTCATATAAGCAAAAATAATCTCTCTCCTAAAATATTCTCCTTTCTTTGCACCAATAGACTGTATTCTGTTTCTTGAAACCGTGTATGTATGTATGTGGGTTTGTATTTTTTTGTTGTTAAATCACTCCTTCCCACACATACGAAGAGCAGACAAATGCAACACTTCTTCCATGTACCTGTTTTTTCCACGCTGATAGAACAGAAAGATCACTGCCTACTGATCATAACCACCTACTGATCAACCTTCTAGGTCAGAATTTCCTAACCTACGTCCTCCACGATATATTAGACCCACCAGGATAATCAACCTTGTTGTACACCCGTTCCCAGCATCTCCCCGTCTTCCTTTCCACTTCCACAGAAGACTGAAGCGTGGATCAGAAACTGTTCTCTTCAGCACCATTTTTATTCTCTCTCCAGACTTATTAGGTTTACTGCACATGCATTAAACTGGGTACATACAAATACTTCCCAGGCAGCTACCATAAAAGCTGAGAATCCATCTTGGTGGTGATAGCAGCCCTCCACGACTCACCCATGCCACTCCTGACTTTACCAATGGGCAAAGAGCAGGCCATAGAAGTTTTTCTAGCGGACCATTATTCCTTTCCCCTCTCCACCCCCCAAAAACACTGCGACTCACTTTACAAGCACAAGTCAGTCAGTTTGATCTGCTCACCCACAGACCCATACTTACCACATACACAAACAGAAACATTGGTGGGGAATTAACACCATCACTGCTGTGATGCTCCCTTACCAGAAGAACAAGCTACCTGACCTAACCAAGCATAAAAGTGGTAAACACTATTCTGTATAAGTTATAGTGGATCACGTATAAAATTCATCCTTCATCATATTAATTCTGCCATGCATATTACCTTGTAGTCTCTTTTCAATAAGAAATGAAGTTGAAACAGTGTGGCCAGCAGGAGCAGGGAGGTGATCATCCCCCTGTACTCAGCTGTGGTGAGGCCGCACCTCGAGT
>VXAL01011886.1:48557-59897 GCA_013399475.1 Chauna torquata
TTTACTACTTTCCACTCTTTTCTTTATTTAGCCTCTCACTTCTTCCAAAGTCTGTTTCCTTCCAGGATCCCCTTCTTCTCTCCATCTTATGAGTAACACCAACTAAGATACCACCTTGGTTTCCCACTAGTTTTCAGTCTTTGCCTTCTTTCTGAACTTCTACAATGGAATGAGTACCATTCTTTTACCTAAATGCTGCACCATCCAACTCAAATCTTTAATTGTTACTACACTTTGCTATTTCAGGAAACAATCTACATTAAGTATCTCATTTTCACACAAGTCTCCTTATGTTGTACAAACATTTATTCAGAAAATAGACCATGCACATCTAAAACACAATTACAACAACCACTTCCCACCAGAAAGAATAAACATTCCTTTCAGACTGCTGCCTCAAGTTCCTTGAAATAGTATGCCAACTATTCCACCTGTTTCAGTAACAAAAGCCTCCCACTGACAGTTTAGTTCACACAGACTAAAGAATCCATGCGAAATCTTTTTCAAAACAGATCTGCCTGAAAGTTATATACTGACAACACCATGCAATCATAATTGCCTAAACTCCACAGTATGTGATAAATTGATGGCAGTAATTGACCCTCAAGTATGAGAACTAAATTTTAAGTTAGAACTTCTGTTAAGCCTCAGATATGAATGTTAACACCAGAGAGTGAAAACCCTACTGGAAACGTTTTAAATTTCTTACTCATTTTATAAATCATTTAGGATTTCTCAGTAGCTTTTACAAGCACCCCTGATGAGATACAGTTCTCATTAAATGCACAAACTAAACCACATATACTCATGAATGGGTTAAGTTTTTGTATGGTTCTGTAACTGACATTAAAAAGAAAGCCTTACTTTGAAGGATTGAGTTTTGTCCTAACTTAAGATATTAAAGGCACCAAGAATTACCTGCTGCTCAGAATAAATCTGAAGGTGTCTGAGCTCCCAGCCCTAGGCCACACAGATTATTTGCTGCTGTTCAGGAAATTTATTGCATTTCACATACCACACACACACACACAGAATAAATAAAATAAAATAAATTAAGAGACACCAAAATTGAGGGGCATTTCACTGAATACAACATCTTAAAGCAAAATATGAATGGGGTAAAGGTGGAAAGGAATATGAGAGAAATAAAGATCAATTTCTGCTTAATATACAGTAAATATTAGTGATTAGCAGCTGTAGAATGAAAGCATTTAGAAATACTTCATTTTTTCCAAGCTTAAAAACACAATCTCTGTATTTTGAAAAAGACAGAACAGATATGCCTTTCTGTAGATGGTTGTTTTTAACACTGGAAATAAATTATACAAAGATGTTAATTTGGGTATTTCATGTGTAAAGCTATTAATACGTCAATTTACATAGCTACTGCATCAAAGGTATTGATTAATGCAATGGCAGCATGCTTAAAACCGAGTTAGTGTAATTTCATTTTAATTGAAGTCAATTTTTAAAAGTTTCTAAACAGAACACGAGAACCGCACCCTGTGGAAACTGCACCCCTGAATACTGTTACCATCAGAGCCAACAGTAAGAAGAGGAACCTATTTAATTATTTGAACAGAAAGCCTCTTCTCAAAGAAAATTTTTTTTAATCAGACCATATACAAAGTGTTTATATATTTACATATATAAATTTGCCTGGTTTAGACTTCTAAGTTCTTCTCTCTTCCAGAGTGCCCTGGTCACTCTGTTTCAGGCTGACAAGTATAGTTTAACAGACGATGAGTGTATACTGACTTATTACAGAAATACTTGTATCAGGAAAACATTGTCATCACTGACCAGTGACTGAAACAGTGAATAAAGCAGAGATGTTCATACAACTAAAATCAGAATATAGATTTAGATATCCAGCATTCTTAAGATTTTAAGGGGATTGTTGTTCTTGGAATTTTTTTTTCCTGCTTCTAGAGAAGATCTAGCCAGAATAGGTATAGTCACCCCTTCTCTATCCATCCCCTCTCCAAAATGACTTTATGCTTCAAGCATAATAAGATATTGGAACCATTTACGCAATATCCTTAAAAAATCCTGCTGAAATCCAGAGGCTCAGTACTCCTATCAGAAGATGTTCAGAGTGGCTACCTGAACCTTACTTACTGTTAATAACTGCAGCATAACATTACCACATACCTACAAGATAGGAGAAAGCCCTCAGAGTAGCTGAAGCATTACCTACAGTATAGCTTACCTCAAAATATCTTATTTACTCTCTCAAATTTCAGATCCAATCAGCCTTTCGTCTCCCTCCCTCTATCATTTTTTGTTATGGAAACACACAAAAATGTGACTTCAATGCAGACTTCACTTCACAGTAGCCAACACCACCACCAAAGAAAACAACTTACTCACCACCAGGCAGTAGAGGCAAAACGAAAAAGAATGACTGATTTATTTTTCAATTACGAGAAGAATGAATGCAGCAGTTAGCAAATTACCCAGTGTTCAAAAGAGTTTCAAATACCATCTAGCAATTAGTCAAAGAGAGTGAGATAACACTAGTACCTCTTATTTTCAGCCAGACTTGCGCCTTCATCCTTGAGCTGTTTACTTTTCTTCACACAATCTTCTAAGAGAACTTCCTTTCTTCTCTTCGTTGCATGCACCCAGCTATCATCATCGTCGTCATCAACCAGACTCTTGTCATCTGCAGCTTCTGCTTCAAATTGCTGTGAAGTAGTTTTTGAAACTTTCTCACCAATTTTTCTCTTCCATCCAAAAGAAGCCATTGGGAGAACTAAACGAAAAACACAGTTTCAATAGTCAGATAAATTAGTTTTCAAGTATACAGAAAAAAAATATAACTTGCTTATCTTGACTCTAAAACAATAATATATAGCAGACTGCCTTTCATGCACACAAATTCCGCCCAGAAGCTTCACTAGAGGTGTTAGAGATGCAATTATAACTTTGAGCCAGCCAGAACATGTTTTCTAGTTAGGAAAAAAAAAAAGAGAGCTCTGACAGACCAGCAAGCCTTACAACACTGAAGCCAACCTAGCAGAAGCCAGACAAGAGGAGAAAGGAAACGACGCGGCCCAAGGCATGCGACGCATCCGACGTGAACCGCTAACCCGGAGCACCACGAGCGGTGGCGGCCACGCTGACCTCCCGCCGCCGAGCCTACACGCTGGCGGCCCGGCCGGCTGCAGGGCAGCTTCCCGGCAGGGCCCCTCAGCAGCGAGGCGGCAGGCAGGTGGCAGGCAGGGCCGACCCCCGGGCCGGGGCCTGCAGCGAGAAACCCCCACCTGCGGCTCCGCTTCCGGCCTGAAGGCCCGCGCCACCTTTGACCTGCCGGCCGAGAGGAAGCGGAAGGGCGCGGCCGGTGGAGGGAGAGAGACCGGAAGGAGAGGTGCAGCTGCTGGCCCCACGCGGGGCGCGACGGGAGCTGTAGTTCCGGGTCCGGCAGCGGGCGGCGTTGCTGAGTGAACGCGCAGGCCGACGGCGGGCGGCTGGCTGCGGTCTGCTCCTGTCGGTGGCGCTGAGCTGCGAGACGGGCGCTGTTCTGCGGCAAGAGGGCTTCTGAGATCTAAGGGGAAACGGTCGGCCAGGCGCCAGGCTCGCGGGGCTGGGCACCAGCC
The DNA here is from genome assembly GCA_013399475.1 of Chauna torquata. Taxonomy (NCBI): domain Eukaryota; kingdom Metazoa; phylum Chordata; class Aves; order Anseriformes; family Anhimidae; genus Chauna; species Chauna torquata. The sequence continues at coordinate 52,160 of VXAL01011886.1, forward strand.
TGCGCCAGGGGAGCGCCGTGGCCCAGAGACTTCTGCAGTATCTGGTTGTCAGCGTGCTGCTTGTTCTAAAAAAATCTCCGTTCCTGTTGCTTCTAAACCGAGTGCAACAGGCCTTTTATACTAACTCATAACATAGTGTCGTGGTTTAGCCCCGGCAGCCAGCTAAGTGCCACGCAGCCGCTCTCTCACTCTCCCCAGGTGGGATGGGAGAGAATCAGAAAGGTAAAAGTGCAAGGGCTCATGGGCTGAGATAAGGACAGTTTGCCAGGTAAAGCAAAAGCCCCGTGCACAAGCGAAGCAGAACAAGGAATTCATTCGCTGCTTCCCACGGGCAGGCAGGTGTTCAGCCACTGCCAGGACAGCAGGGCTCGTCACGCGTAACTGTTTCTTGGGAAGACAAACGCCATCACTCCCAACGTCCCCCCCTTCCTCCTTCTTTCCCCCAGCTTTTATTGCTGAGCCTGACGCCATATGGTGTGGAATATCTCTTTGGCCAGTCTGGGTCACCTGCCCTGGCTGTGTCCCCTCCCAGCTCCTTGTGCACCCCCAGCCTCCTCGCTGGCAGGGCAGCACAAGAAGCAAAAAAGTCCTTGGCTCTTTGTAAACACTGCTCTGCAACAATCAAAAACATCACCACTATTTTCATCAAAAAATCCAAAACACAGTATTGTTTGAGCTTCTACAAAGAAAATTAACTCTGTCCCAGCCAAAGCCATGACACATACATAACACTAGAAGACAGTATGCACACAGCTTCAAAACAAGTTGGTTAAGTATTCCATGTTTACTAGTTTTAGGTTTTGGAAGTTTAAAAAGTCACAGTTACAAACAAGCATTTTTGCATTCATCAACTTTGTCAAAAAAAAACATTAGGCACATCTTTGTTAAAGAACAAGACTTCATATCTTACAATGGTAATCAACTGGTAAAATAAAGTTTATTTCCAAGTTTGTATTAAACGCTTATATCAAGACAAACATGAAGGTTTTTGTTTTTAAAGTATTACATCCCCATATGATTTTTTATCCATTACCTAGTGCATTACATTGCTCATGGACAACAATGTTTATCTATGCTTTTGTAAAGTTACAATACAAAGGCAAAATAATTCAGCATACCCCAACTGAGTAAACTTGGGATTATAGAGTAACATACTTGACCAATGTGTATGCTTGCATAAACTGCCTCCTTGCAACCCTGGCATATTTCTCAGTGAAGTTTGGTTTCACAGCCTGATGTGATGCTAAAAAAAGGTCTGCAAGATCAGTAGGAACATCTGAAGAAAGCAGTTTCAACACCAAGATCTACAAAGCGTAAGAAAGACACTACAGACAACTGTGCTGGAGTCAAAGAGGTTGTCAGTCCCTTTCTCCCTTCCCCCATCCTGTATAAAAATCTCAGTTCAATCATAAAACTTTTGGCCATCAAAACTGATTTGTCATACCAATAAAATGTACTTTATTTAAAACTATGCATACAGTACATTTCTGCCAGAAACGTATTTTAACCTCCAGATACCAAGACAAAGTAAAAACCATGGTTGTCTTAAAGCACAAGAGGGCCAAAAAAGTATATAAAAATTAAAAGCTAATTGCACCTTGACACCTTGCATTTGTGATCAACATTACAAATTTACAAACCAGGAGCAGATACCAGCTGTAAATATTTAGTATAACATATGCAAGAGACAGTTTCAGTGATCCCAAACCAACTCCAGATGAGGAATTACTGCAATAAAAAAGTCTGTGCGTTTGTTATATTTGTACAAGTGCAATATTTAACAGTTTCTAAATAAAAGGATAACATGAGCACATCGACTTATTCAGTACATCGGAACCAATTCTTACAAGACTAAAAAAGGACTTAATGAGGATTTGCAGCTAGTCCCTCATGTTGACATCTCAATCTCAGGAGTTTACACCCAAAGCTTTAAGAAAAACCCTCTGCTTTGAGATATAATCTTTCATTACAGGGACCATGTGAGACACTACTTGAGGACAAAGAACTGAAGTTGTACCTGCATACTAGACAGACCACACTATTGCCCAGGTTCAGAACAGTCACAGCAGTTCTGGGGCTTAAGCAGCTGTAAATTTCTTGAAATACCTAACAGATGAGTTTCTGGACTGAACCAGTTGGACTAAATTAGACTGTTCTTCTACCTGCAGTTAGCAGTTTGCCATGGATGAAATCTGACTCACTGGTCACTGGCAAGAATCACCATCCATTCTAACATAGTCCAGGTTTCACTGTTCATATTTATACCTTAATTTCCAGTTTCTAAACTGGAGAGCAATCTTTGAAAATAAGTCATTTGAATGAGAAATTAAAATGTTTTATGACGAGTCTGTTTAATGTTTACATCCATTAGTGCTAGGTGAAAACAGAACTGTGGGTACGTACATCCAATTTACAAGAGATTACATGTCTTTGTGCAAATACTGATTTTAACATTTAAGGTTCAGTTTTCTTTCTGAAACACTGAAGAAACTATCAATGCAGAAGCATTTATGTAATTGGAAATTGCAATCTACAGTTGAAAACTTTTTGAATATTAACACTTAAATTGTCATGTTCAGTTTTAAATGTTCAACTGATAAATTGGACTAAATTTCCACAACTTAATTTAAATTGCATAATTTGCAATAACAGTGGCTTGTGAAAACCTAACCTATATATGTAGTTTCAACTGCAAAGTGATTTCTATATAGTGTATGCTAAGTTAACATGTGATATAAGCAGCCATATCAAAATATTAACATTTTTTAAAAACTGTCAATTTTAGATTGTGGAATAACATGCAACAACCCCTAGGCTGTGCTCTTAATTACATGCACATGTTTCTAAGGAGTCTCAGCCTGCAGTAGCAGTGGGGAGCTGCTGTGCTGCTACTACACTAAGGTATGAGCTAGAAAATCTGCACAGATCAGGAGCTTGCTGACAGTTCTTCAGAGCAACATTTTGTTTCAACCCATTGGGTGCCAAATCTTCTCAGCACCAAGTCTGTTGGCACTGTTGTAGCTTCAATTGTTCTACTTACACCCCACAGAATTTCACCCGTGTGTTACAGAGCACCTATGTGTGTTATAAATTCCAACTGGTTGGATTTACCAGCATTTAATCAAATTTATCAGTTATTAAAAGTAGTACATTATAGCTTATTAAACTACTTTGATCTCCTTTACTGCCAAATAAGGGGGGAAAACAGCAGTTTTAACACATTACTATTAGGAGATACTGATAGTTCCGATCAACTGAGACACAATTGTAGATGGTGACCAACAAGTCATACTTAGGTCATTGACCTAGCAAGAGTACGTTTTCTTACACTGCATCAGATGTACGCATCACCAGCAAAAAAAGTTAATGTTACATGAAGCCTAATGTGCACTCTATGTAAAACAGTATGAACACTGTCCAAAGGGCATGTGACTTCCTGTACCTGTACTAAGCTATTGGACAGCAGACAATCAGAATTTGCTCCAGCTTCAAAGCAATATACTTAACTGCCCATAATCATTTCAGTCCCTGGGTAAATTGCATTTTGCAGCTAGTTTTTTCAGCGCCTTAGTTAATTTAACTTGATTATAACTGGAAGCATCTGACTATGATTTAGGCATGCTTATTGCTGTAAAAGAAATAAGCCCATCTTCAAAGTTATTGTGCAAGTATTTTAATAAGATTTGCACACATCTCAAAAAATTCTATTGTATGACTCCCTGGTCTCGGAGTTAAGTCAGCTGTTGAAGAGTCAAGTGAAGAGGTCACTGATGAGGTAAGGGATGTATCTGCAGATTTTCCTTGTGCATCACCATCTGAATCTTTCTGACAGGACCTATAGTTGCTCACCGAACCTGATCTCTGTGGAGTTGCAGTCCCAGACTTTGCTTCAGTAATTTCATCTGAAGGGGGCAAGAGAGAGTAAAAGTTAGTCATTAATATCAGATCAGCCACAGGAAAAGCAAACATCCTCCCCTTCTCAATCTTGTTTTTAAAATCTTCATTAATATATAAGCAGCTTTGGCAAGCTGTATATAGTTGACAAAATAAAAGCTTATACACATAGTAACAAAGAAGCAAATGTCCTTATGCAAATTAGTACTGTGCTGTGAACTGTACTTCAAGACAGTATCTTACCTACTTTAGACCAGCATCTGCTATATTTTTCACTAACTAGTTTCAGTGGCTAATAGTTCAATTGATTTAATTTACTTAATTTAGATTTAAAATTAACTTTATGATGCTATACTGTTTAAGTCAAGTAAGATTTCAAACATTTTGTAGATGTTTTTTGCTAGCATCTACTTTGTTTTTATTGTATTTGGTCTCATTTTATTTATACTTGGTTATGTGTATTTTATTATTTATATTTTTATTATAATTGATGCATCAATTGCTAGCATCTACATTAGTTTATCTTGCACTTTCAAAAGTTTTTCCTTTAATACCTTGTACACTTGGGCTGCAGCAACTTAAGCTTACCTCTAGTATAAGGAAGAAATACTTCCATGTTAGAAGTAATGTTCTGCTGAAGTATCTCTATTCTTACTTTAGAAACTGAACATTAGCTTGACTCACTTGTCACTAAAAAGTGTTATTTCCAGGAGAAATTAGTGAACACAGAATGGACTGCCTTTTCACATCAGTCAAAGCTACTTTAAACTACAGTTAGGTAAGAGGAATAAACAGTTAAGTAAGGCAGAAAGAAACACTGAATCAGTCAGCTTCACGATTAGAAGAGATGCCAAGTCCATGCCGGTGGGTTGTATTTCCTCAGGAGTTGAAGCCAGGACTGTGGCAGGCTGCCCTCCCACAGCTGCATGGCTCTAGGCAGTCATCTCCTCTCCAACTGGGTTAACATTTTTCCTATACTTCTGTTGTTTAGTACAGGAAAGTGAGTAGTCCACTCTATCAAGTACCACTGCATCTAGGCAAGCATCCGTATTATCAGAACGTATGAGGCAAGAACAGGAGTGCCAAGTCAGGTTAATCTGGCAAAAGACCCAGCCTTAGCCATCCTATACTGTAATCTAGTCAGGCTCCAGTAAATGCTTTTTGCATGCCACATGTTTTCCTAGGCATGTCATGTACACCATTAGCTGTGGGCAATTTTGCTTTTATTATATTATGCTCCTAAACAAGTGTTAGTTCTAGCTCCTCCATTCATTTTCAAGGAGGTACCCAACTTATAGTTGTATGCTATACTACATTCTATAAAATATGATCTTGCTGCAGAGGTTAAACCACCAACTTTGAAGACTTCAGTTACTGCAGTTACTACAATTTGTATCTCTACTTGTATCTACTGCTACCATTGGTGAGTCGACCTTGGCTGGCAGCTAAACACCTAGCAAACCCATATTCTATGTACTGAACTATATAGTGAACTATACAGTTAACTCTCCTATTTCCCAGCCCAATGAGGAAACAGAATCAGAAGGCCAAGAGTGAGAAAACTCATGGGTCAAGATAAAGATGGCTTAATAAAAGGAAGAAAACAAAAAAAGTGATGCAAAGGAGATCACTCAACACCTCCTGCAAGCAGACTAACACCTAGCCAGTTTCTGAGCAATGGCTACTTCCCCAAAGTCTCCCCTACCCTCCTTTTTTTTTTTCCTAAGCATGAATGTCATAGAATCTCTCTATGTCATAGAATCTCTATGTCACAGAATCTCTCTTTGGTATGTCTGGACCACCTGTACAGGCTGTGTCCCCTCCCAGCTTCCTGCTCACCCCTGGCCTACTCACCAGGTCTGGCAAAGTTGGGAAAAAGGGAAAGCCTTGATACTGTGCAAGTACTGCTCAGCAACACCCCAAATCAACACTTTTAGTCTTTTAGTCACAAATCCAAAACACAGCACTATACAGCCTGCTACAAAAATATTAATTCCATCTTGGCCAGGGACAGTACAACAGTGTATAACCCAAGCCAAACTGGCACACCTACATGTCAAGCTTTACCTTCACTAGTAAGAGATACTCACATGCTTACCTCAGACCTAAATGTTTAAATATGGACCTCACATGCAGTTTAGGTTGATTCAAATATTTCCTCTCATAGCTCTGTCCCCTTTTGTACCAGTAGCACTAGTGCTGCTGCAGACACAAAAAGGAGTGATTCAGCAGTCAAAATAGCTACAAAGTGATTTGAGGGATGAACCAGCTAACCATGTGATCACAGGAACACTAACTAGACCAGGAGGCAATAAAGAAACACTAATTCAATCTAGATTGGTTTCAACTGATGGAAGTCAACACACTTACTTTACTTCTACCCAAGTAAATTAAGACATAGCATTTAGAATGATTTCCCTTACAACTTCATTAACTTTTATGTAAGCCTTCACATACCATCAATGCTACGGAAGTCCAGTAAGTATGTCCTGCTGTCCACCTGATACAGCTGTAGACTCATTTTAGAATATGCACTTGTCACTGGATTCTTCCTTCGAACACGCAAATAGTACGGATTTACAACCTAGTACAAGGAAGATTTGAGTTAGTTACTGGAACTGCTTAAGACCCACTGCGTATTGTTTTTCATTTCAACTCACTAGCATTAAGTAATTTCAGGCTTACGTGTCAGATTTTTTCTTTTTTTTTTTGCCAGAAAAATTTCCCACAGCCGCAGCAGAAAGGTTAGACATGTTACTAAGATTTATCCTGTCAGCACATATCGCCTCCCCCAAAACCCTTCCTGCACAGCAAGCAAAAGCTGTCAGCACAAGCACACGAGATTGTTTTCCTGCACAGGAAGATGCAGTTTTTCAGACTTCTAGGCCATATAACCACGCAGCTCAAACAAAAATTTACTGTTGTCTGTTTTAAAGATCCTTTATTTTTTTTTACCTTCCATTCATAATCCAGCTGCTTAATTGCTCGACAAACTTCAGCCATGATATCATTTGGTCGACTCTGACTCCGTATTCCCAAGTGCCACTTAGCTCTTCTTACACCTTGGTGTTTTGATTTCTGTGGATTCAGCTCATCAAGAGTATGGCGAGGACGTGGTGCTTCAGCTACTAAAAATGGCACTCTTTCAGGGTGAGGGCGAGACAGGTGGTGATCATCAAGAAAAGAATCTGGTGGGCTTGTAGCCAGGTAGAAGTCTTTGGCCTCGTTCATTATTCTTCTATTATCTATAATGAGGTGATAAGCAACTGCTAAGGGGTCCTGATGATTTCGGCTATACAGACAACTTAGCACTTCCTCTTCAGTGCATTCAAACTTCTCACACACTTCTTTTAAGGCTTCATCATCAATCATGGTAGAGCTATATGAAGGGTCTTCAGGAAACAAGTATTTGGGAAGGTCCTGCTTAAACCATTCATGTTCCCTAGATTTAAAAATAAACAAAGTCTAAGTCCGTGTACGTACAGCAAGCCTTTTTAGTGTCAGATTCTTTAAAAAAAAGTTATTTTTAGTCTGTATAAACAATTGTCAGCTCAAGTGCCCCTTCTGTGCTTCTGACAAAGCAAGTTGCATGCTAAAGCAACTGGGAATTTCTACATAAGGGAAAGTAAACATCACCTCCTTCACAACGTTTTGCTAGCTATTTAGCAGGAGACTGAAAAAAAAATCTTTCCTAGAAGCATTGCAACTACTTGAGCTCCAAAAACGTCTCAGTATAACTTAACCTGTTTATATATATATACACATATATATAAATGGTGTGTGTGTGTGCACGCGCGTGCGTGTGTGTACGTATGTATATTTTTTTTTACTGCCAGCATCTTAG
>VXAL01011886.1:63810-76572 GCA_013399475.1 Chauna torquata
ATAAATAATTAAAGCCTTCTGACTAGTTAGGCACCTATGTAGCAAAGAGCACAGGACTTTGCTAAATTAACTGTTCTACCTTTTATTCTTTATAAATATGTGACTGGAGAAGAAAAATGTAATTAAGAGTTTTTAAAGTGAATTTAGAGTAGTTTCATAGAAAGGGTAATGTATTTTACTGGAGCGATATGGTTCTTAAACATGATGAACTGCCGTTGCACTGTACTTCCAAGAAGTTCAGTATCTGCATTTTACAGATGGAGAAGCAGGCAACAGGAGAGTCAGTTTTCAAGTGGCAAGGTGGGGAACTAAGTCCCCATTGAAATTCAGCACTTCAAAGAAATATTGTTAAGCAAGACCAAGCAAGGCAGCCCACAGTTTCACCCAGTCACAGAAAATGTGACTTGAAAAAGAAAGCTCAAGGAAAACAAACTCTATAGATGTGCTTTGCATTCATACTCTTCTCGGATTGTGTCCCACCATTACGATAATCAAGAAACCACATTTTATTATGTCTTACAGCAATTAACAGAACCTAAGCAACAACAAAAATGCAATCAGCTATAAAATATTACTGCTTACCAAAGTCAGCTATCTTGGCATTCATGTGTGCATCAAGCAGCACATTTTCAGGCTTCAGATCTCTATGTACTACCATATGCCTGTGACAGTAATCCACACCGGAAAGGATTTGCTGGAACAGACGTCTACTTTCCTTCTCATCCAGCTAAGACAGAAAGGTTTTAAACAATTTTGAGATAGTGGAAGATGACTTATTTTTCATTTATATGAATTGCAGAATTTTTTCCAATGACCTAAAGTTATCATTTATAGTTTGATACTTTAGACAGCAAACGATCACATCTTTGCAGCAGAAAGTCTCATAGCTTACATCATTTTGCTTCTACCACAGCTCTAAAATGAATAAGGGAGAAAAACATCCACTGACTCAGAGTCGCTGAAACTTCTCAATCATGCTTTGGAAGTGGTTAAGCAGACATTATATACTCAGTAACTAGAAACATCATCACCCAAATGTTAATTTTGTCTAACTGGAATATCAATGAACTTTGATACTCAAGCTCAGTATAAGATTTAAGAAATATAAAAGCTGCTGACAATCAGCACAGAGGCAGTAAATTTTAGATGCAATTTATGTTCCTATTAACAGCTTTCCCTAAACAGCAGACTTAGCTGTGCATTTCCTATGAACATGCCCTACACCATGTCAAAGTTAACTCAGCCTAACAACTAATTAAAAGTATCCCTACTACCTAGATGGTTTGCCATAAGGGACTTTAGAGCATTCACTGAAGCCATTCTACTAGCAGAAGAGGGCAGAATAGTAGCTTCCCCATAATGGGAATAATTATTTAGTTGAGTGGAATAGTGAGCTATGACAGTCATACATTAAGATCTGGAACAATTTAACATGCTCTGAAACTGTTTAGAAGATGTAACTATAAAGGATCTTTATTTTAATTGCTAACAGCAAAATTAATGCTGAATACATAAACAAACCTTCATTTAATAGGAATGTTGCAAAAGCAATAACAGAATGCAAGTCATTGATTTGTAGAGTTGGACTACTTCTTACCCTTCCATTTTTACAGATATAATCAAAGAGTTCTCCTCCTGAAACATATTCCATCACCATGAAAATGTCAGTTGGTGTACTGATGACTTGGTACCTGATAAATGAGAATATCTGTTAGCCTCTGTACTCAGTAGAAAAATCTAGTTACATTTAGTTAAAGTAAAGTATACTTCTATGCAACTCTTCATACAACATTGTTTTCATCAATCAATTTACAGTTACTGCAATAATACTATTTTTCAGAAGCTATTTCCTCTCCTTTTCCTACACCATGCTGTCACGTTAAAGACTAGCAGAAAATTTTTATTTCCCACTAGGGAAGATCAGTCTCCATACTTTCAGAGGAACATACTTTCACAGAAGTCATCTGGTCTAAGAATCTGAAGCACTACTGCACAGACAGCTTAGCACAGTGAGGAAGGAATGCAAAATGACAAAAGGACTTTGCTAGTGCCTCAAAAACCCACACCTTTCAACCCTCACAGACAATAGAACTGCCTTGCCATTAATAAAGTGTACTTCAAGACTAGAGAAAAATATTCATGATAATGCAAAGCAATTCTCCTTTATGAGGAGACCTAAGTTTATTACTATTTTTTATCATTATACTTCAAATAAGTTCAGGGAAAAAAATGGAGTTCTGAAATAACTACATTATGGCCAATACCCTACTTAAGCAACTTTGAAATATTTTCTATGTATCCTTACCTGAAAAGGTATTTAGGTATTTTTCCCGTTATAGCAGTGAGAAGTGATCAATTTTTACACTGAAAAATGCAATGCACACTGATAACCCTTCAGTGAAAATTCAGATATAATATTGAGAAGACAGGAGGTAGCAACCAGATGAAAATAAATGCTTTTAGATACTACTTTTAAGCATACAGATATTCTGATTAAAAAAGTGAATTTACACATACACCACGGAACTCCAACACTCTTCAAAAGGCTGATTCCAAGACAAAGGGGAAAAAAAAAATACATGCTTCGGCTTGCTGCGACAAGCTATTCTTGAACTGTATAGAGAGCAGGGAGTTCAGACTATCCAGGCAAACGTGTATACGTATACCTATTTTAACAGCTTACTATTAAAGTGCTGTAACATTGCAATAACCTGGATACTATTGAGGCAATTACCAAAACAAGATCTCCAAAGTTAGTTTTACCTAACAGCTTATAATTGAAGATGCTTTATCTTCACTGATTTTTCTCTCTAATTCCTAAGTTGAAAGTACCTCATGTACTTAAACATCACCATGTATTCTGAAGCTATGGCCAAGACCCCCCACTACAGAAATAGTATTTTAATCCTTTTTAGTCAAAAGTTAGTGCAACCTCATTTTAACAACATGACTGTTAACGACTTTTCCCATAGTCGTGAAATCAATAAACTGTATACTTCAGGCAACCATGAGCAACAGTTTATAGCTGAGATCTTCACAGGGATTTCCACTTTATAAATAGTGAGATGGCAAACAGTGTTGGGAGACAAGTTTCTCTCTGAAAAGAATAAGCCAGTCCGCACCTCTTGGAAGATTCAACCATGCTTCTCTATAATCAGTTCATTTTTCTAGTTATGGAAAAGGTGACCGTGGAACAGAACAATTACATAGCTATAACGTAAGTAAGGTCGTCAAACCCCACAGCATAGATGACAACTGAGGAAGAGGACTTTTTACAGAAAAAACACAATGCATTCTGTTGCTAGAGATTAAAAACCAGAAGAGGAGACATTTTAAAGGTTTTTAATTAAAGCATGGTATAGAAAAAAATCTTATTGAGACAGGCTTGAAATTGTCTATACTGCTAAAATATCGTATAAAAGCAGAGTGATCCAAATTAGACACTAATTTGTAATATTCAGCTGAAGAAATCTGTTTACTTTTATCCCAGCAGATCTTCAGTTTAGTTCCTAATAGCACAAGCAGCATGATCCTAAGTTAGCGGCAAGTCTAGCTGCACAACAGTATCAATTATAGCTCAAATGATATTTATGCACAGGCTAATAACACTTCAGCTTTGGAAATACAGGCTGAGCAACTGAAAAGTTGTGTATCCATCACTTTTTCCATCATCTCCTACATCTTGACCCTTCCCTCCACATGCAGAAGAATTTCTCCCCATAATTCACTGAGAAAGAAATTGTTTACCTCAAACTTGTTAAGCTGATTTAACAGCTCAGCAGTGCCAGAAGTACACATTCCTGTTCCACTGATATCTCGGCTGTTATATTGACACTTGCCATTTGTTTTGGCTACAGGTATTTGCTTTGGACTGTTCATGAACTCTTACCTGGAAGCATACCAATTCTGCAGACAAACCAGCTAACAGCCTTCTGAAAACTAATCCACTGAAGAAGTTAGTGAGATGATCTGACATGATCTGATTTAGCACTGTTTAGTGCTGTTACCAAAATAAAGGCATGTATTGAAACAGCATCTATCAGTGGTAGCATGGTCTTAAGACAAGAGTCTGCCAGTAAATATAAACTCCAGCTCCACAACTGAGAGCAGAGGTCGCCTACACTCTAGATGTGCCCTGCTAGATGTGCAAGTACTCTGTATGAAACAAAAACATCAATCAATGGCATTTATCTCTGGTCAGAGAAAATAAATCACAAGGTGTCTAGTCTAGGACATATTTAATTGTACTCTGAACTCCACTGATGAGGTATTTATTGACTAACAGACTAAAGAGGCACAATGTAAACACTGCACTTATTTAGACAAGTGGTAGCAGTTAATATTTCAGAATTCTTTTATACAGATCACATTTAACAGAATTCAGAAAAATTTTGGAAAGCCATCTACATTGGAGAACTGTAGCTAACTGACCAACATGTTGTTAAAAAAATACTCTGAGGGGAAAAAAAACTTACTAGAGAAGTGTAGTTTACGGTCTTGTTCTTAATCAGTTTATAAGCAGAAAAAAAGATCAAATACAACCAGAAAAAGAATAGTGAAGCAGCAGCTAAAAAACAAGAAGACTGATGCTACAAGAAGTATCTATCATGCCACTACCTTTCAACCTGCCCAAAGAATTTGTAAACAAAGGTATAACAAAGTCTTCTGCCCTGCAGAGGAGATCAGTTTCGTGAAAATGCATTAAAGGATACTCAAAATGGAATACTGCTACTTGGAAGCTGGTTAGTTTCCTAACAAGATACTGCTAATATTACTGCCCTGTGAACATGTTTCAGGTCAGTGAGAGCAAAAGAGATTGTTTAAATAGATAAGATTATAGCAAACAAAACTTACAGCTTAATTATATGAGGATGTCTGAAGAGTTTGAGGTTCTGAATCTCCCTGCGGATTTTTCCTACAACATCAAGGCTGCGAATCTTCTGTCGATTCAGGATCTTCACTGCAACTTTATGCCCAGTTAACTCATGTTTGCCAACTGCAAGTAACAAGGAAGCATTTAGTCACGATTTTCAATTACTCCATAAGGACATTCACTGGACCATTTAAATTATAGCCAAGAAATATCACAGTTAAGATATTAAGCATTCCACATATCCCCATTATCTTTAGGAGGTTGAAAACCAGATGGTGCATCATTTATTTTGGTGTACCACAATTCCTCTCTCAATTCTATTGAAAGAAGATGAACTAGAATTGTAAGAACAAACTGTAAGTATCACTCTCAGAAGTGTTGCAGCATGACTACGCTTTTGCAGTACTGCAGACAAAACATTTTTGTATGCCAAAACACTGCCATCATTGCTAAGTAGGGGAGACAATTTTATTTTGCTGTACAAGTCAATCCAAGCTTTTGGCTCACTTGGTAACCCACTCAGACATGCCCTCATGCAGCTCTTCCACTCAATCTACAAGCATTGCTCTTACTAAAAAAAAAAGGACTGTTTCTTCTCCCTCAAGAATCATGTTTCAGCATTTACGTGGAATTACTGGTAAGAGTAACCAATTGGTTTACTTGAAGAAAACAATTATTTACCTGTCCTTGTAGCAGTCTGAACCTATATAACCTCCACATTCTGTGCAGTAAACAGAAGTATCACACCAGAGCTTGATTATATAAATGACAAAAAGCATATGAAATGCACAAAAGATAGTAACTATGAGAAGCAATGCAAACAGGCAGCCTCCTACATTCCTTAGTTTCTGTCCTACTTCTAGAAGAGTTTTTTCTTTTTTCTTTCAGAGGAACTTGAAAGTGTAAAACACTTCCTAGACAGTCACCCCTCTTAAATCCCCTAATTTTGGAGGTGCTTTTGGAAATGGCCTCAAAAAAGTTACTAAGAATATATTTTTAAAATCCAATGCCAGATCACAGGTATACTACAGAATGTAAGCATCTCTTCCACTAGAAGACTTTGCTATCTGCAATAGTTTCTACATGCAGTAATTTAACACTGCTAATATCACAACTACACCCACTTTTGAGACTTCAGCTGCCATCCTGATTCCTACCTTCTAAAGGCAAGCCAGACTCCAGGACGCCTAAATGGTTCGTCCCTGTCACTTGTTGGACATTGGCAACAAATCTCTGCTGAACACAGTATTCATTCATCTGGGTGAATCTCCTCACTCGAAAATTTAACTAAGCTCCAGGCTTCAAGTCGTATTTAAATACATTCATGGGAAGCTCTGATTAACAATTCTAATACTCCTTTAAGAAGAACTAGCACCTGTATAGTTTACCTGACATTGCAGATAAATGCATTCTTCCTGTGCTAAGCCCCCAATATTTTGCATTTTATTGTTACTTTACAGTGCAACTAATAAATCTGGAAGTACCTATCTTGTTTGCAAGAAGCAGCTGGTCTTTCAAAGCAGAAGATGTGTACCTCCACGTTAGTGAGAATGCAAGGCCAGCATAGAACCAAGGACTAAGCCAACATTTCAGATGTTACAAGCTTAAGGCTGGTGCTATATGACAGACCAACTCTTCTGAAAGTATATGGCACAGTTCCCTAATGGATTAATAAATATTTTCCTGCAATGATCCACAAAAATCTTTCTGCATTCAACAGGTAATTTTAACAGAATTAACAGAAGCCTATCAATCTGCAAATCTTATTTCCAGCACAAAAAACTCTCCTGCTGCTGTGTGCCTCTATATGGAGCTAAAAACCAATGTGAAGAAATTCTTAGCAGAGAGACAGAGTAATGATAAGCATCTGAGTGATTATTTTTATGACAAAAATATGGCTACTGTGTAAAATAAAGCAGCTTGTCTAAATTGGGAAATAATCAAGTAGCAGATCACATAAGATCCTGAACCACCATGATGATACAGCGGTGGTAGGACATCTTTAGTATCTGAGAACACAGAAAGGCTCCAACTAGAGGGTGGAAAAAACATCCCCCGATTCAGAGGAGCCATTACCTAAAAAGGGACACAGTAACTAAACACTGGACAAGCACATTCGCACTGCTGAGGAATGCAGGACAAAGCCGACATTAATCACAAGTTCTAGACAGACCACAAACTATTGCAGGTGAGTGCCTGCAACTGTAAAATCATGTTGCATACAAGATTATTTGCTTTCATCCAAACCTACAATTAGAGCAATTATATCTTGTTTTCTTCAATTCAGGTATGATTTGAGGTTTCGAAGGAATCCAACAAATTATATCACCTATGTTCAAAACTTAAGGAGTAACAAATCCTTAACATAAAACACTCAAAAAACAACTATTCCATTTGAATTACCAAGTCTTTGGCTACCTATAAGATGAACAGGTAAGCCACAAGTATTTTAGAAAAAATCTTAAAGAAGTTCAATTTAATGTTAATTTTGTGTAATAAGAAGCATCTTATAAACTAACTGAGAATCAGTCAGACATGAATTTGCAGCTCCCTCTGGTTTACAAAGTACTAAATTAAATATCTTCTGAAATGTAAGTAGCATATACATTCAAACAATTCTACAGCTTAGCATATAAATATTCAGATATTCAGTTCTGGCATGCATTGCGTTATAAAGTCTCATGTATCAGCCAATTTGTTTGTCTGATTTGTCAGTCTACCTCAGATGAAAACTGGAATTTAACTGGAACTCAGAAAAAAGCATTAGACGGTCATTTATTAGCTACACCAAGCTATGTTCAATATGCAAGACACATAAGAAAACATTTTTATTGAAACATTTTTCATTCAAAGTAATTATTAAGCAGTAACATTTGCAGTTGACTGCAAGCAATTCTAGCCATCATAGTTATCAAGACTCTGTGCCTCAAGCCTTGATTTTATTCACTGACTGGGAGAAAACAAGCTTTTCTGCTTCTTGAGCTCTGTTTGACAACTTTGAATAAATTACTGAGATGAAAACATTGTGGTTCTGTGCAGGTGCAGAAAAATCGGCAAAAGCCTGAAAAGTCTTAGGCAAGTGATGGTTATTTAACGGTTATTTTCTTCAGTAATTTTTAATTGAATTTTTACTCAAGTTTAAGGTTATATTAAATCCAGCTCTAAGATTGGAGTTTCCAACAACCACCTACTTCATGAAATAAAAGTCTCTTCATGCAAATGTTATCCACAGAGTATCCTCTAGCACTGTTCAGCTACACAAATCACACACTTTAAATCTCTTCCGAAATCTTTCATTCTTCCTAGACAAAAGTGATCTGCACTTTACTGTATAACGTAACAGCAAATAAGTTTGCCTACGTGCTTTTTTCTTTAAAAAAAGGTAAAAAGATTTGTCATATTTCTTTACTGTAAAGTGGCTTTGCAGATTTGTTATTGTTTGTGTACCTCACGTTAGAAAATAGCTGTTTTCCACAGAGAAAACAACTTAGTAGCCATTTAGTGAAAGTCTTTATCTACGTGCCCTAAGAACTTACTTTAAGATGAAGCAGTTCAAGGTATATGATGTTGTCACAGAATTGATTGTACACAACTTTAATGTAGCAGTAATTAAGGATCATAATTTGCTACAATAGATACAGCGACTTAGTTAAAGATTGGAGAATGGCAAGGTTCACCGCAGACTTACTGCAGGGTACTGGGGGGAGGGGGTTCTGAACTTAGTTTCACACTTCCAAAATTCCTCCTTAAGGTGAATTACTCATCCTTCTCCCTCGTTGGCATTTGCCCGTGGACAAGCATGTTCCTCGCAGATTCAGCCCTGAGATGCACACCCCCTCAGGGGTACCCTGAAACGAGTCCCAGCTCAGGGGAGATCAAGGGTGCAGCCCACCGCACCTGCAGAGCTCAAAGAGTTCCTGCTTGGAATCACTACGGGATGGCAGGATAATTGACTTTTAGTCAGTAACTTTCCAGGATTCAGGTCTTTTTTCACTTTATGGTTCAGGTTGTGCAATCCCCCTCCCCTTAGGGCTTAATCATGCCTTTGTCAATTAGTCACTCCACAGGGGCCCCAGATATGCTGAGGGGGTGGGGGGGAAGGCCCGATTCTGTGCCTGCATCACATAAATAACAGGGGAACGAGGCAGAGTCAGGCTTCACCACACTCTGTATGCAACAGAAATAATGCCATGACAGCTTTTCCGTGAATCACAGATAACAAACGATGATGCCGTGCCATATTTATTAGATTAAGTGATCGACTCATAGTCAAACTCAAATTCCTTATGTTGTTCTTGGCACACTCCATCTCGTGAGTACAGTCAATTCACTTTATCCTCAGAGTGGTAGAGCAGTTACTTCTTGCCTCCGTGGGACAAATATATCAGCAAATGGCTTATCCTTGTATGCGGGCCAGTTTAAGAATCACTATTATGAGCTAAAGCACAATGCCTATTCCTTTGTTTTCACGTGCCCAGCTGTATAAACTGAAAATTTAATTTTGTACAGGAGGGGGTTCTTCCAGCAGTGCAACTTGTTTAGCCATCCTCCATACCCTGATACATAAAGCAATGATCGACAATAAACATAAAACAGTTAGTAAAAATCCCAATACGGTGCAGAGTCAGGCTCAGTACTCCTGTTGCCACAGAAGACCATGCAAGCAGGACTTGCACCATCAACGCTCTCCATCCTTCTTGACTCCTCCCAACACCTGATGTACTTCTTCACTATCATGATGGACTGTGATAAGAGTCTTTTGTCCTGTTCTCTCAGCCTGTCACAGCAGGCTCACTAGATCAGGATGGTAGAGGAGTCGCTTGAGTATGGTCAAACTCATTCCAACAGGTGTTGGTTGCAGTTTGCAATATAGCATATAATCAAAAGACAAATCTTTACAAGTAATTATGGACGCAGAGAAATTAAAATCACAACTGATGATTACGGAAAAGTTACACAAATTAGAGTTGTTAATAACACTATGAACAATAACATCTATTAGCAAGGATTCACACAATATTCACATACATACACATCTTTCCTGATATATATGATTACCATTTCGGAAATCTTTGGGGTGTATTTCAAAGTGACCGATATTTTGTTCTGTATCTAAACAGGCATCTTGAGCTTTAAGAGTGTTACTTCCACAAATGAAACTCCGCTGTTCACATACAACACATTCATTCACATCAACTGTTCGCCAGTTTTCTCCCTTTCAATGGGCCCACACCCTACGCTTGAAAGGATAGAGTATAGTCCCATTACAATTCAGTCCTAAAGGGATAACTGGGTATCTAGTGTATACTGACACATTGCATATAGTGAGGACAAAGGCGACAATCTTTTTGCCTTCTGAATGAAGAGTAAAAGTTGACTAATTGCCACCATGCCTGAAACTCCTTTTCAAACTCCAATGCATTATTAGGAAAACAGCAGACACTAACTGGTAACAGACTGCTGACTGTTTTTGAATTCAGCATAAAGACAGAACTGAAAGCAAGACCTCAGATGATAACATCATGAAGAGCCCACAGAAAACCAAGAAGCCAGTGTTATCTTATGGTAAGAGGTAATACTGAGCAGCTTTTCAACTATAGCTTTACCTATAAAGGGGCTTGCTCACAAATTAGAAGTAATCAAAATATATTTACGTTAATCATTCCCATCCTGTACCAGCTGTCAGTCCTTCAGAAAAAACACTGCAAAAAGAAGTTCCCTTTACATACCTAATATTTCTCTGTATTTCTTTATTCTTTGATAACAGAATCATGGAATCACCTAGGGTGGAAAAGACCTTCAAGATCACCAGGTACAACCATCAACCTCACCTACTAAGTCCCATCACTAATGGACATGGTTTAGGGCCACATCCACACATCCCTTACATACCTCCACGGATGGTGACTCCAACACTTCCCTGGGCAGCTCGTTCCAAAGCTTGACCACTCCCTCCACAAAGAAATTATTTCTAATATTCAATCTAAGCCTCCCTGGTGCAACTTGAGCCCATTTCCTCGCATCCTATCACTAATAACCAATTGCCTTCAAGTTTCACTATGGCTATGCACAGCACCAAGTTTTCTAAGACACTCAGAGACAGAATCTCAAAGCTGCAATGATTTAACTGTTTAAGTAACAGACTAAATTCAGTTCAGCAGGCCTTCAGCTAGAAAACAAAAACAATCACAAGGCCGTTCAGAGTAAATACAACATTCTTATGAAATACAGGTACCGGTCCTGAAGGCTGCAGAAAAAAGCTGAACAAGCATGTTACGTATAATCAAACATTCTGACAGAGACAAAAACCCAACTCAAGGCTCAGTAGAGTACACTCTTTAAAAATGAGCTAAATAAGTGTCTTACTAAATTAAATAAACACAAGTTAATGCTGTGCAAAGACATACTGCTGAACAGCTACATTAGATAGCAAATTGATCTTCACTGTCTCCTCCCAGCTCTCTTATCACTGCCTTCATCAGGGCCTGTTTACATCAGTTTTGCAGTCTACATAGATCAGTGTAATTAACCTAGTTCTAAAGACTAGGACAAATATGGTATATTCACAGCCATAAGTAGTATCCTCATCTCTGTACAAATTACTAGAAGTCTGACTACTCTTCCCTTTATGTAAGCTAACCATTTGAAACACCTGCAAACAAACTTTTCTTTTCATTTCAGCATGAAACACCACCAGTATTTAAAACATACAAACAAACAAAAAAAAAAGAGAACACTAAAATAGGGATAAATGTTTTATGCTGAATCCTTGTAAAATTTAAATGAGACTGTACTTCAAAAAACTCATTTATTTTCAGTGTTCTTTTTTACCGACAGCCTTTCACTTCCGTGGTATTTTTGCTTTGCCTGGATATCAGCTAGAACCAGCTGTCTTCTCCATGGACACCCATTTGAGGCATGGTCAAATGAATTAAGTCAGCAGTTAATTTGGGCTCATAGAGCTAGAGGAACAGTTAAATTGGCAAAACATCACCAGTCAGCCATCTGTGAGAGTAAAAAGGCAGGTAAAAGGCTGAATTCGTCTGACAGCTACCTTGACAGTAGGAGACCTTTAACAGATTCTATGTAAAGCACTGGTTTTCCAGCCCAGTTTTGGGGCTGCCACTGCTGTTAAAATTAAAGACCCACTTTCAAGAAGCCATACGCCTGACCCTCACATCACATGAGCTGAAGAAAAACCATAGCCGAATCAAAACTGAGCAATTTTTTTTTTCTTAAATTGTCAAGAGAGGAAAGCTCATCAGAGACACCAGATAAGGAAAAGGAATTAAGGGAAACTTGAATTTATTCTATTTCCACTAGGCTTCAAATTTACTGCACGGTATCTGCACCCCTACCGGAAAAACTTGTGTAAGTCTGAACTGAAAAAAACTTCGATAACCACCAATCAACTGGATTTAGCACAACGACTTTCCGTGCCCGTGCGTCAGCGGCATTGCTCATTAATCCAGTAATCTCAAACCCGTATTTTTTACCGCGCTGCCCTTCGCAAAGCTGGAAAGCTTGCTGTCCTTATACGGGCGTCAAGGGCTTGACTGGAGTGTAACCCTACGGACAGCTCAAGAAGCAAGGCTGCCCACCTCCGCTACATATACGGTAATACTTCCAGCAGACGCAAGAACTCCCTTCCAGGAATTATTTCCGCAAGCACAAAGAAAGCTGCTCCTCCGGGGAGGGTGCCCGCCGCCCCGCCCCGCCCACACCACACCAGCCCGGTGGCTGCCGCTCACAGCGGACCGCAAACGGCTCCCGCCTCCGGCCGCCCAAGCCGCAGCCGAGACGCCGGCTGCCAGCCCGCGAAGCGCTTGCCTGCGGTCGCGCCCCTCACGGCAGCCACCGTCCCCGCCCGGCAGCGCGGCCCCGCATCT